>PVIY010020706.1:0-43606 GCA_004026745.1 Myrmecophaga tridactyla
AGGAGAAGAGAAGAGACAGACAGAGAGAGACAGAGACAGAGACATGAGAGAGAGAGGGAGGAGAGAGAATTGACAGACAGAGATAGGGAGTGGGGAGAGAGAGAAGAGACAGAGAGACAGTGACAGAAAGAGAGGAAAGAGAGAAGAGAAGAGACAGACAGAGAGAAAGAGACAGGAAAGAAAGGACAGAGGAGGGGATAGAGAGAGGAGAGAGAGAGAGGAAAGAGGAAGAGAAGCAAAAAGAGGGGCCTCTGAGATCTGCAGAGGGCCTCGCTCGCATATTCAACAGGAATGATCAGCGCGTGTGAGTATGGCATCTACACAAGTCCAGGGAAGGAGCCGCATGAAAGGATTCGAGGGAACAGGCCTGGGAACAGTGCTGTTCCCAGCAGCCAGGCTGGAAAGCTTTATAATCTGTGGGACAGTGGGTAAATTATGAAGAAGGGACTTCATAAAAATCAACAGCTTCTCTTTAGAAGACACTGCTAAGAGAATGAAAAGGCAAGCCATAGGCTGGGAGAAAATATTTGCAAAGCATGTGTGTAATAAAGGACTTGTGTTCAGAATGTATAAAGAACCCTCAGACTCAATATTAAGAAAACAGACAACCTCATTAAAAAATGAGCAAACAATTTTAGCAGACTCTTCATTAAAGAAGATGCTTACCAGCATTAACCTTGTGGATGATACAACCAAATGCCAAAAACGAGGTCCCACTGTCCTCTTTCACGAATGGCTAAAGCCATAGAGACCGATCATACCAAGTGTTGGCAAAGATATGGAAGAACTGGGAATCTCGTACGCCGATGATGGGAATGTAGAATGGCCTAACCACTCTGGAAAACAGTTTCTTAAACAATTGAACATACACTTACCATAGGATCCAGGCCTTCCACTCCTACGGGCTCAGCCGAGAGAAATGAAGTGCATGTACATCCAAAGACCCCACATGAATATCTGTAATAACCAGACACTGGGAACAGCCAACTGGTCATGAACAGGTGACTAGATAAACCAATTGTGGTGTATTTGTGCATTGGAATACTACTCGGCCATTTTGAAAAAAGAATAAACTATTGATGCATGCAAAACATGGATGAATCGTAACACAATTATGTTGAGAGACGTCAATCGAAAAAGAGTACTATCGCATGGTTCCATTTACAGGAAAATCTAAAAAATGCAAACTAATCTATAGCACTGGAAAGCAGAGAACAGAGGGGTGGGAGAGAGGCTGTCTCTCTGATCTGGCTTGTGTGGACGGCTTCATGGATATTCACTACGTAGGAAGCCCCCCCCCCCAGAACAACACGAATGCACGCTGACGTTTCTGGATGTCAGAAGACGAACCTCACGCGAGGATCAGATCCTCAGCTGCATCCCGTGTGCAGTCTCTTTCACCAGGAAGGTGATATACCCAAGAGGTATAGGGAGTGTACAGGGAGGTTAGGGAGTGGACTCTTCGCAGTGCTTCACTTACTTACGTGTGTCAAGACCTCTCAGATTATACACTTTACACATGTGCAGCTTATTCTGTATAACTGCATATGAAGACGATTGTTTAAACACCAGCTAAGCCTAGTACACTGCTCTGGTTCCACACGCCCACGTGGAAGCAGCAGGCTCCACCTGTCGCGTGCTGTCAGTGTGCTGGAGGTCCGTGGGCCCCTCCCAGACCTTGCCAAGGTGAGTGAGGCTTGTTCCAGAAGATTCAGCCTTTTCCTGGGGGAGGACGGCCTGGGCCTGGCTTAGCTGCCTTTGCCAGGACACCCCAGAAGGTTCAGGGGTGTGGCCAGCCCTGGGTGCAAGACCAGGGTCCTCCTGTCTGCACGTAGCAGAGATTCACAAAACAGTCTTTTTTCCTACCTTATCATTGTCAGTTGGCACAGGGCGAACTGTTGTGAACCGCGCTTGCATGTCTAATTGCCTATTCACCAGAGAGCCAATAGGAGGTAATTTGTTAATGGATGTCAGTGTGGCTGCTGAAGCTGCTAAGCCCACACTGGAAATGACTCCGCACTCAGTCTCTGCCCGTGTCTGTGCAGGGATGGCCCTGCACAGCCTCCTTCCCCGGAAGGCAAGTACCTTCCTTTGCCTGGAACGAACAGCTGTTACGCCGTGAGGGGCCTCCTTGGCTCTCCCACCACAGTGGTATCTGTACGCAGGTGAGCTTTCTCTTCTGCCTGCATCAGGGACGTGCCTCATCCTCAGGGTCTGGGAGGGCGCCAAGGACATGCCTTTCCTGGGGGCTGCAAGAGAAGAGCCTCTTTCCTCTCCTCTCAGGACAATTCTGGCTGCAGCAGCAACTCTCCTCTTGGCTGTCCTGCAGCTGGGAATAGCTTTTCAGCTTTCTGGAGGGCACAAGGCAGGGTGGGGTGCATATATGCATGTGTGTGCAAGTACATGTGTGTGTATATGCATGTGCAGGTGTGTGCAAGGTGTGCATGTAGCTGTGTGCAAGTGTGTGCAGGAGCACACATATGAGCATATATGTACATGTGTGAATGTGTGTGCATGCACTTGCATGTGTGTGTGTGTGTTGGAAAGCTGAGGAATGGGGAAACAAGACCCCTGAAGGCAAAAACCCTGTAGCTGTTCCCTCCACCCTCCAGCTGCCTGGTGTGGGGCTACCTGGACCCCAGAACTCGAGCACTCTGGCTGTGTGGCCCCCAGCTGACCACTGCAGTGAGTGGGAGGCCCACCAGCCTGCCTCTCCCTCCCCCTCTCCTTGGGAGCAACGAGACCCAAGCTCGGCGGTACACACGATATACCTTCGCCTGCATGCGAGGAAGGTATTTAGGCTTGAAAACATTTTTTTTTAATTGGCAAAGTTAGCACTCATCCTAAAGGAGATGGCAGAATTTGCCAAACTGAGTCTCTAAAAGAAAATATAACAGAGACTGTGAAATAAATCCATGTTCAAACATTGGCAAGCGTGAAACATTCAGGAATTTTTGTGCGAACATCATATTGTCAGAGCAAAATGAAATTAAGTTGGTCTCTGGCAAGTGTTTAGGACGAACACAGATGGAGGGAACTGCTCTGACATTTTTGTAGGAATGCAGACAGAGTGTAATCAGGCAAAGCCCAGGAAACCTGAGGACTGGCTTTGTTTCTTGAATTAATTAATGCACAGGAATTTCACTGCTTTGTGTCTTACTTCCTGAGAAGTTGAGTGTGGATTACAGGGCAAAGGGTGGTTTCTCCCTTTGCTTATCTGCTGCACTGGGATTTGGGCAGGTAGAAGGTAGAAAGTGGGTGGGTAGAGGAGAGAAAGGAGTTGGAGGGAAGGTGCGTGAGGCACTCTGAGCAGCTCTTACAAGCTCCCAAGGAGCCGCCAGAAAGAGAACTTGGAGTTTCCTTTCCCTTCACAACTCAACTTACTGTAGGAGCAAACTTCATTTCAATTTCTGGAGCACCCTTGGGATATTTGCTGAGCAAACTGTTGGGTAGCACCTGTCACGGGTTGGATTGTGTCCCTCGAGAAGTGTGTTGGGTTTCTCTCCCCGGGACCCAGGACCCCAGGACCCGTGAATGTGACCTTATTTGGAATAGGGTCTTCGGGATGTAATCAAGTTAAGATGGAGCAGGAGAGGCCCTAAAACCTGTGACTTCTGTCCTTATAAGGAGAAAGGGATTTGGAGACCCTCGGATACACACAGAGGGAAGATGCCATGTGAAGGTGGAGCCTCAAATTGGAGTGATGTAGTGACAGGCCACGGAACGCCAGGGCTTGCCAGGAGGAAGTCCCTGTGCCTTCAGAGGGAGCGTGGTCCTGGGAGGATGCATTTCTGTTCGTTGAAGCCACTCAGTTTGTGATGATTTGTTATGGCAGCTCTAGGAAGCTAAGACTTAACTAAGCTAAAGCCCTGCTCTCACTGTCAAGGCTGTGGCAATGCATCAGCCAGAGCAGGCTGATGCCATGCTGGAGAGAGAAACAAAGTGCCAGGGAACACGGGGCTCAGGGCGGTACGTTCTGATGGAGCGGCCCTAACGGGGCATTTGTACGGAGTGTTGAGACGTGCAGGATTTGGAGGGCAGTGTGAGGGGCGGGGTGGCACTCCAGCTGGCATCCCCCTGAGGTCCTGGGTCAGGAGTCAAGCAGTGAGCCTGCAGCCTCATGCCTCCTGCTCCCTTCCTAGGTTCTCTGCTATGGCCCCATGCGGGGAGAAGTTGGTCCTGCTAATGGCAAAGGGGGCTCAGCTCAGCTGCAGATTCCTGGGAGAGAAGCCCCATTCCTGCCCCACGGTGGCTCAGCTGGTATCCTGCATATTCCCTTACCTGGGCGCTACCACTGGCCTGCTAGATGGTGGTGGAAAGCACATCCTGGAGCTGGGCAGTGCTGACAGCACCCTGTTTCAGAACTTGGCGCCTTTGGGTGTCATATCATAGCATGGCTGTGCATGGGCAGTTGGGGAGCCAGTCTCTCCTTCTCCTCTGAAGGCACAGGAGGTCACTGCCACTGTGCCCTTTCAGTTAAATGTGAGTCAAGTTCTTTCTATCCTACTCCACACCCTGAGTTGCTGGTGGTCAACACATCACGGGTTCTCTTTTGGATTTCATGGGTAGCGTTCTCTGGCTCAGGGCTCTCTTCTCTCTGCCATTTCTACAACTGTCCACAGAGAGCACTCCCTACAGGAGGCTCAGCCCCCACACCCGGTCACTGGGGACCAGCTAAAGACAATTGGCTCTGAGCAGTCCCTGCTCCCCAACGGCTCCCCACTGCACATCCGCTGTCCTTGGTGCTGGCGGCTCACCTGAGCACCTGCCCGAGCCTCCGATGGGTGCGGCAGTCTCACTGGTAATTGTTTGCCCATAGGTTTGAGCTCAGTGACTGTCGTTCTATTGGGCAATATTACTGGAGCAATTCTCAGTGGATTATCCCCCCTTGGCATTTTTAATTATCCAAAGCACTTTTTCTGAGAGTGTAAAATTGCTTAAGGGACATGAGGAATTTTATTTGGAAATTTTTGGAACCAATGGATATATTTGGGAAGAATTGGATGTTTATAACATTTTGTTTTCTCATTAAAAAACATGGCTGTTTATTTTTCTTCCTTTTGTTATTTCTGCAAATTATATTCTTTATACATGTCCCATATATTTTTCATTAAGGTTTTTCTTAGATATTTCATTTATTTTTGTTATTGTGATTTTGAGAATTTCTTTCATTATGCTTTCCAATTCTTTGTGTGTGTGTGTCTCTCTCTATATATGCTTATAATAATATTCAAAATGCCTAAAATCTTTAGAATTTTTTATTTATTTTGATTTTTTATTTTTATTCATGTATTTGTGTGCATGAGTGCTTTGTTTTGCTTTGATGTAGGCAATTAGACCCTGGAAGAAAGCTTTATTTCATTCTTTCCATGTATTATGCCCCTGTTGTATTTGTTTCATATCTTATTGCATTGGCTAGATAGTGTATATGTGTGTGTTAGTATATATATGTGTATATATAAATGTATACAATATATATGTATACATGTATAATATTAAATATGGAGATGATTTGATGTCCTTTTAAGCCCCTTACTTGTTTGCTGATCTAAGAAATATTATTTGGAATGTTATGCTAGTTTGTTATGTACTTAAAAAAAACTCATCAGGAATGATTCTTACATTTTTGGTATTTTTTAAAATAATTATCTTATTTCCCCCATATATTTGAGATAATATGCTAAATAACTAGATTTGTTAGTATTTAACCATCTGTACATTGCCATGATAAGCCATGTTTGGTCAGCATTAGGTTTATTTCTTCATTTAGACTGTTAAAACACCCAGAATGAAAACCATAAAACCACCAGCAAATTTCTAAAGGGAAAGCTGGTCTTCAGTTTGCTTCTCCTATGTGAAAAAGGAGAGAACTGAGCACTGCAAGTGTTGGTGCTGCTTCGGCCGCAGTTTCCGAGCAGAGGAGGCACACCCCATGTTCCATAGAGCTGTGAAGGAAGCACAGCACGCCCAGCATACCTGTTTCAGGCGAGTGTGACCAGAGAAAGCTGAGTGTGTTGTATTGCTGTCTTGGTGACAAAGATTGTGTGGTTGTCTCACTCTTTTTTTTTGGGGGGGGGGGTGCGTGGTCTGGGAATCGAACCCGTGTCTCCTGCGTGGAAGTTGAGCGTTCTACCACTGAACCACCCATGCACCCGACTGACTCACTTTTCCTACTGGATCTTGAGAATGGTGGTGTTGGTGTCGACACTGGCAGAGCCAAGTCACGTTAGTCTTGTTGAGTGACTCGACTGGCTGGACTTGTGGCTGCTTGAAGGCAACCAAAGGGTGACGATACATGCTTCTTTGCCAGGTGGCGGGATGCTTAAAGCATCTCCCAGGGGTTGCGGCTGCTTTATTTGTCTGGTTAAGAACTCTGCTCCAAGAAAACCAAAGTCAAGAAAGATGTATGAGGTGAAATTCTACCCTATGCTTCTTTTTCTATTAACAGAAAATGATAGAATTTTCTACATGAGAACAAACTATTCTACAGTCAGATGATACCCCAAGATTTCATATATGTATATATATTTGTTCCCATCTACCACGGATAGCCCCAAAATACCTTTCTTCTAAGTCAGTGGTCCTCCAACTTGACCGTGCATCTTTGTCAATGGAAGGGCTCGTTAAAACCCGGACTGTAGGATCCTACTCCCAGAGTTTCTGACTTAGTAGATCTGAAATGGGCCTGAGAACTTTTATTTCTGAGAAGTTCCAGGCGCTGCTGCTGCTGGGCCAGCAAGCATACTTGGAGACCACCATCTTAAGCAAACTTGTGAGTTACACGATGTACTACTTAGGGTCTCTTGAATCACCCAGTACCAACTTGCATTGGTCAGGGTTCTCAGGGAAACAGATCCAACAGATGTCTGTAAACAGGAGATTTATAAAAGTGTATCATGCAACTATGGGGATACAAGAATCCAAAATCTGCAGGGCAGGCTGGAGCTTGCAGCTTTGATGAAGCTTCTCAAGGAACACCCCAAGATGGGCATGTTGGCTGAAGCAGACAGAGGATTCTCTCTTCTGAATTCTCCTTAAAAACCTTCACATGATTAGGCTAAGTGTTGTTCAGAAGACACTCCCCTTAGCCGACTGCAAATGTAATCAGCCATGGATTCAACCAATGTGCTCATGATTTAAGTCCATGAAATGTCCTCAAACAACAGATAGGCCAACGCTTGCTTGACCAGGCAACAGGGCACCATAACCTGGTCAAGTTGACACATGAACCTGACCATCACACGTGAAAGTACTTTTAACATTTATAAATTATCTAAGTTTTTTCATAACACAGTTTCATGGGTAAGTGGAAATTAGATCTGAAATAGATAGTTAGAAAAAGAAGCCAAAAATAACATGGGCTGATGGAGCAGTTATGGGGGAGTTCCAGATGAGCTAGGGTGGCCACCTTCACAGAACACACACCTGCGTGTCTCTGGAACCCAGGATTTGTGATACCTCAGTTGTGAGGTCAGGTGCATCAACAATGAGAACTAATGCCACGTGGTGCTGCATCGCCCCTTCTAAATTTGGGGTATTCGCACTGCAGCATGCCTGCCAAGGTTACTCAACCAACCCCAAAGCACAAACATACACCTGTCAAAGTAGATATTTTTTAAAGTTGCTTCTTGTGCTACTTCTGTGGATCTCGAGGAAATGACTGAGCCTCTAGCTGCTTAGAGTCACTACTGAAAAAAGTTTGTATCTTTAGCCAGGCTCGAGCTCCCCTGCCCAGGCCCCGGAAGATTTGCCAGCCAATGCTGAACAGGGACGGGCATCAGGCTGCTCGCCATGGAAGCCAGGGCCATGGCCAGGGCTCTGGCCCCTCTCTTTAGTTGGAGGGGCTACCCCAGAAGGGAACAGCCCTCAACTGCCTTCTTCAAATCCAGTCGTGAACAGCAGGCCCTCCAGCCACAGGATCCATATCGGGAGGAAATGAAAACTCGGGCCAAGTCAGGCAGCTGCCTGATTCCTCGTGTGGTCGAGGTCCCCTGCAATTGTCCCTGCAATGGCTCAGCCAGGCCCTGATCACCTGGCCTGGCCTGCTGGAACCAAAGAGTCAAGCTGGCTTGCCTTGAATCCTTAAAATAGGCTCTGACTGGTGTCCAGCCCAGTGGGGGATTTGATTATAGTAATTGATGGGCCTGTGACACTGGCTGCTCTCTGAAAATGCAGTGTATTTCTAAAGTGATTCCATGCCCTGTATTTGTCCAGGACTGCTGTGCTCTGTATGTGGAAGGCTTGTGGCTCATGTGTCAGATGAGGACACCCAAACCGCGAAGGTCTTTCCTCGGATGCCACCGTAGAAGAATTCAGGATTAAGAAAATGCATGCATTTGAGACCATAGGGCCATTGGTGAAAGATAATCTCCTTTCCTTTTTATTTTTAAATTGTTTTGGCTGAGGATTGGGAAGAGAAGATTAAGTTATGAGTTTACACTGAATTTCAAATCCATGGTCACATCTACCCATCTTCTACTTTCCTTGAGCATCCAATTCTATAGAGTAGTTTAAGCAAATAGTTTCAAAGTCAAATGTCTTTGTTAGCACTCTGGACAATAGTGACTTTGAAAATGTATGAAAGAACATGATATACAGACCTGCGGAAGCATAGTTTGTACTCTGTTAAAATAAATGTCCTTGGTTAAGGCTTTCTGGTGTAGTTGTTTCTCACAATTCATTATTTAGTGATTGTTCTTTTATCCTTGATTTAATGGTTTTATTGCCTATGTTTTTACTATTTAATTCCTCCCATCTACTCAGACAAGAATAATAAACAAATCTGAGGCAATAGAGGTGACGTTTTCCACTGTTTCATTGCACCTGTATATTGCCTTCAAGGGTGACAAGGTAGCTTATCCCACCATCTAGATGGCAAGATGCTTTCGAGCCCAATATTCTCATTTGTGACGAATAATATGGTATAAGCCTAGGGAGAAAATTGACATCCCCTCCCCCTCCCCCCAAAAAGAGCCCTTTTCAAACTGATATTTTTGTCCTTATCTGTAAGGTTAATTTTAGTTCCTTGCTTCAACTATTTAAAAAAATCATTGAGAAATATATTATTGTTTTAATGTAATCTATCAACCCTATGGGTGTCTGATAGAAATGATGATGACAGATACTATAGAACTTCAATAGTCAGGAGAGAATTGGATGTCATATGGTCCTTTCCAGACATTCAAGTATGAAGTTGGAAGAGATTGTTATCCTGTTTGCAAATGAGAAGCAGGCATAGGTGCGGAGAGACGTCAGCAGATGAAAGGACCTGCCAGACCAGGGGCCTGAATTCTTACCCCTCAGGCACCTATGTACCCTCCAGGATGAGATCATAAGGCCCGTCACGACACTCAGAATCAGAAGAAACACGGGGCCATTTCCTGGAGTTCCAGTTTTTGGAAACATAAATGCAAGTCACTTGCTTTCCATGCTTTTCAAAACCAGTTGGTGAAATGATCCTTACTACACATTCTACTTGGGGTCAGATGCAAATGTGGCTGTGATTACATCAGAACGAACAGTCTTCTGCCTTGCAGACATGTCTGTCAGGCTTGTGTGGTTCCTGCCCTGCCTTCCGTCATACTTCTCTAACCAGTCATGGAAACTTATTATGGCTAGAGGTGAAGGGAGCAGCCCTGAAGGGAATGGTGCTACCTCTTCTGGAACTAGGTTACACAACCTCTTACTTTTAATGGAAAATCTTCACAAATGCTTTACAATCTCATTTTCATGGATTTTTAAAATACCTGGGTGGTGAGGCACAGTCTAGCTGCTGAACAGAGACGTCTGAGCTTGGGGGCCCTGTCCCATGTCAGTGACCAAATACCTGACCGCCGGCGGGAGCCCTCTATCGGCACCCGCGTCTTCTCTTCCTCTACGCCATCTATTTCCCTTTCTCAGCAACTTCCCACCCAGCTGGTCATTTCATCCAGAAACCAGCTTATTGCAATGTGATGAATACTGGGTCACAAACCGCACATAAAGGGGAAATTTACGGGCCTGCTGGTGGGCTGTGGTCTTGTGACCCGTATGCCATAGGACACCGTTTTTGTTGTTGTTGGTGGTGGTTGTTTTTGCTTTTACAAATGTTTTATTGTGATAACATATGTACAAACTAAAATTTTCTATTTTGTCCGCTTTCAGTGGTGTTAATTACATTCGCGATGTTATGCCACCATTGCCACCGTCTATGACCCAACCTTTTTCATCACCCCAAACAGAAACTCTTCCCTTACTGAACATTGGCTCCCCGTTTCCCCTGGCCCCAATGACCTGTCACCTGCCAGCTCTCTTGAGGTCATGTGCCCACTCACAGTGCAGGTGCTTTACTCGTGTCATCCTCCAGCCTCAGCCCGTTGAGTGGTCTACCTGGTACCAAGGACCTTTGGGATCCTTGTTAGATGAGTGGGGTCCTTGGCCATCCTTCTTTAAAAGCCAGCTTTCTCTTCTTAATTTCCCCCTGTTTCTGCTGCAATTGAGTGAAAGCTCTATCTAATGCTTTCTGGTCCTTGAGGTGAAAGTTCCTTTTGTTCCAGGTGCAGGCATTGTATCCAGTGCTTTCTTCTCAACAACCCAAGACCCTAGGCTGCCCTGCTTTTCTTGTGACCCCGCCTCCGGGTACCCCTGGAACATGGGTTTCTCACCACTCTTCCCAACCAGACGTGGGCCACTTGCCTTTTGTTGGTGGCCCAGCTTCTTCCCAGATTGCCTGTGGCCTATGGCTCATCCAGGTTGGTACTGATGTGGTCTTCCCACTGACCACATGTGAGGTGACGCTTCTGTGACTCCAGAGGGAGCCGTTCCACAGACACACCCAGGAAGGGCCAAATCCATTGGTGCACCATGCTTCTAATGGTAAGGGGGTGTGGAAAGGGTCCCCCTGCCCTCCACAGGAAAGGGGCTCAGGCCCTCAAGAGCACATGTGCAAGTCCATACAGCTTGTTCGTGGTGGACTCACGGGGAGTCTCCTGATCCTAAGAGCACTTTCTTAGCCCCAGGTCAAAGTTGGGGTGCAAGGGGCACAGGCACACCTTCTCCCTGATGCTAGCCAGAAGCAGCCCTGCAGTGGCTCCATGGAGTGAGGCATGGAGGTGGGGGGCAGTCTGTGAGCCGTAAAGGCACTGGCCTTTGGCCACCTTCCAGAGGCTACTTCCTGCAGGCAGCAGCTACGCTCACTCAGCCTGTCCTGGTGGCCTCGTCTCATTGGAAGGTAGGAGGAGAGCCGCGTGGACAGGCCCGAGGAGCTGGAGCTCTGCAGCTCTGCAGAGGCTCTCTGAAAGTGCGGGGCCTTGGAAGGGTGGGGGAAGGGGCAGTTGGGGAGTTTATCCCTCAGGGAGGCTCCAGGCACTTTTGGCTTTTTTGGCTTTTGCTCTGTATCCAAAAATGCAAAAGAAGAGAAGAGAATAAGGTGTGCGGCGGTGGGAACTGACTTCAGGTGCTGCCGGAGATCACTATTTT
Organism: Myrmecophaga tridactyla; assembly: GCA_004026745.1. NCBI lineage: Eukaryota > Metazoa > Chordata > Mammalia > Pilosa > Myrmecophagidae > Myrmecophaga > Myrmecophaga tridactyla. Next base: position 11,458 of record PVIY010020706.1, read on the forward strand.
CCTAGATGCAATAGATTGCATGGGATTAAGTTTGGGAGTTTCTCATGTTGATCAATGGCCAGGACTTCCAATTGTTTGGCATTCCTGCAGAGTGCTGTAGAGTTCTGGATACCCATCTATTTATTTATTTTTGCATGGGCAGGCACCAGGAACACCCATGTATTTTTAATAAAATGTTCAGTGAATGAACTGAGATTTTCCATTTCTAATTTCTTAATTCCTTTTGATTTGTGGTCCCATGCAATCAACGTATGTTTGGCATCTATGGTTGGGACTAAGATGAGCTTACATTCTGGAGGTGAAGAGAAAAACGATAAATCAGCAGACAGCTGGACGGAGGTCAAGAAGGGACACGGAGAGGACAGGTCAGGTGATGTGAGCCGGCGATGGGGCCGAAGGGGCAGCCTGTGTGCAGACAGCGCTGCTCATGGTGGCTGGCGCTCTGTTCTGCACACACCTGGCCCCTTAGGAGGAAATCCTAAGAGGTGAGGAGGCTCCTTCTCTTCCACCTTTCCAGCACCCCTCAGAGACAGCTCCTTGCTGATAGAGGAGCTGAAGGCTGGGCAGCAGGGATGTGTGGGTGCCACAGCAGGAGATTGTCCTTACCGTGGGCAATGTGTCCTTTACTCAAGACTGTCGGGCTTTTAGGAAGAGGCTGGTGACTATTTGAAAGGGGTCTGGGCCACTGGATATACTTTTTATTTATTTTTTAGTAAATATAGGCTGGTTTCCTCTTTGGAGCTCTGATCAAAACAGCCCAGGTCGGCTGCGCACATGGCCACAGCAGCAGGTGGCTGGGGGTCCCCTGGGGCTCGTTGGCCTGCGAGCCCGGGGCCAGCGCCTGGAGGGGCTGGGAGCCAGCAGGGCGTGCCTGCAGCTGTCAGCGGCCAGGCACTGGGGCCGGACGGAAGTCCAAGCGTCTGAGCACAACATGGTGTGGGGGGGGAGAAGGGGGACTGTGGGGGCGCAGGGAGCACCTGCTTGCAATCCACAGGGCTTACTCACCTTTCCCAGGCGGCGCCTGGTAGGGTGCAGGGAAGCCAGGCTCAGGGCCTGTTGCCACCCAGGTGCCGCATGCCTGGGGCCCCGCGGCGGAGCTGCAGCCTCTGGTGGGGGGGTGGGGGTACCGCACGGCTTCCTCCCCGGCCACGGAGACCCAGCGAGACCACCAGGAGTGCAGCAACCAGAGCGCAGCCCGTGCAAAGGCTCATTGCCAGGGCCAGGGACCTGCTTCCATCGCGTCTGTTTCACCAAAGCTGACAAAGCGGATCAGCTGAGTTGGAAAAGAGAGCGGAAAGGTCGAGCGAGGGGCTTGCGGGTTCTGGGGACGAAGGTTCCATAAAGTGGGGCATTGCAGGGGCCGGGCCACTTCCCAGAGCAGGGCCTGGTTTGGGGCCGCACAGAAGTGGCCCCGCAGGACAGAGGCTGCAACGCGTGCAGGAAAGACGAGACTGTTCTTTACACAATCATTTCTTTAGCTCATGGGGGGATAACCTCAAGTTCCCCGGCAGTGGTGCTCTCAAGGAGCTCAGCATAACCAGCTTGGCTTTGGGGCCTTCCGCTCTCTGTGGCTCTCCTGCTCCTCCCTGGGTGTCTGCTGGGAGCACCGTCCCTGGACCCAAGCAGCCGCAGAGGTGGGGATGCTGCACTTTTACTTTGGCCACCTGCCCCTCCAAGGGCCCGCTGAGGGCCAGGGGACAGGCTTCCCTTTAGGAGCTCAGGGTGGGACGTGACGGCTGGAGGACAGCAGGCTCCCTCGGGAGGAAGTGGGGGGATGGTGAGCTGCAGGGACACAGGGTCCTGGTTCCCTATGCTTTCCCCTGGGCTGGTGGCAGTGGTCAGCAGAGTGAGTGGGCACCAACGCGCCCTCATGTCGGACCTGCTGAGCCTGGAGGGTTGGGGGCAATGACCACAGCTTGTAGGGGAGGAGATGGAGGAGGAGAAGCCCTGGCTTGGGCTGGAGGAGAAGATTCGGTGCGGGCGCAGGCCAGGGGCTTCCCTGTGCCATCTTCCTGGTGAGTGGGGTGCCACCTGTGCCTGGATGGACCCACGGCTGTCTCCATTCTCAAAGTCTTGACACTTCTGAACATTGCCCTGGTCTGCAAGTTAAGAGGCTGGTGCTGGCCCGGTGGGGTAGGATGCCCCGTACCACCAGGTGCCCCAGTGCGGGAGGCCTGTTAGTGGGTCGGCGGCCTCCCTGCGGCCTCGGCCAGTAAGCACTGGCCCCAGCACCCACTTGCCCACCTCCAGGCCAGGGTTTGCACGAAGGTGTCAAGGCTGTGTGCCCATTTCTGAGCGCCAGCCCAGCCCTCAGCCCTGCTCACACCTGGGCTGCCCCCAGCCCGGAGGGGATGCACTGAGTGGCCTCGTGACTAGGGGCCCCCAACTCTCTGCTGCCCAACTGCTGCTACTCTAAATCTTGATGTTTCTACACTGCTTTGACTAAAAGCAAGAGACAGTGAGGTTTGTTGGGTCTGAATGGAAGGAGCTGCCCTTCTTCTAACATTAAGTAGATTTGGGAGGTTCTTTTTGAAACACAGTCTAATTTTTTTTTTTTTTTACCATCTAGCAATTTAATTCCTAGGTAAATCCTTCAGAGAAACCCTTGCATGTTAGTTCCAGGAAACAATAAAGCTTATAGCAACATTATCAATAAGGACCATACATGGGAAACAATTCAAATGCCCATCTACTAGAACCATAGCTCTGGCACAAGATGAATCTCACAAACATTACATTGAGTAAACAAAGCAAATAATACAAGAACATATTCAGTGTGATACTTATCGTCCAAATTTTAAAATAGACAAAACTATTAGGTTGAACTATATGAAACTGCCAGTATTCAATTTTTTTTTTTAGTTACATAAATGGCATCTTCTTAGTTACATAAATATCATCTTCTTATGGTTCAGTTTAATATTGTTTGTGGTACATACAGAGATGGAAAATCATAAAGGAACCAAAAGGGAGAAATGGTAATGATTTGCACAAAAGTCAATATAGTGTTACCTCTGGGCAACAGGGAGGGAAATTTGATTGCGGAAAGACACATGGCAGGGGCTTCATAGATGCTGGGATTTTTTTTTTCTTTTTACCTCAATGGTGGTTACAGAGATATTGACTTTATAATTCTTCTTTAAACCATGTATGTGTTTTGTGTATAGTGTGTGTTTCCCCAACAGAGGGTGAGCCCTTGGAGGGAGGGGTGGCGAAGAGCCCTGTCTAATTTTGAGACAATAGAATTGACGTGATCTAAAATCCATCGTGTTAAAGGCCTCGTCACTCCAGCTGGAATCTATGCTGACATTATTTTAAGTCTATTTTCTGTACCGATTAAGCTTTCACATGTTGGCTTTCGTGACAGATGCACCATTTTGGTAATACAATATACCGATTGCTGAATAATTGCATAAGCTCGGGCAGCCACATTTCCTATCCCATGTGTGCCTCTCCCCCTGGACCCCAGAACAGTACTTCCAATGAAACAATCCCAAGAAATTTTATTCGCATAATATTCTCTCTGAAGAATTTCTCCTGTTTAAAGGGAGCTAGGGGATATAATTAAGTTGCACACTTGATTAGAAATAAGGCACTAGAGATTTTAGAAATTGAGGGATTTAGAACAGCTAACTGCCTCCTAGGATTTAGATCTAAACAACAAAAGCAAGCTTCAAAATAAAAATGAGAAATAATTAATTGTATAGTCTGAATTTAGAAATGTGTAATGAGTATTTTTTTTTTCTTATCTGGAGGCTGAGCCATCCCAGGCTGGGGTTTTCCTTTAGTATGAGAGAAAAGAAAATGTGTGTCTCAGATGGAATGCACTTGGCCTTTCTCTGCATCATGACCCATGCTGACAGCACAGAAACGGAGGCCCGGAGTCATCGGGGAAGAAAGAGAGAAGGCAAAGAGATAATTTTTTAGTGTTAGAGGCAATCTTTAGAGACCACCTCTACTTTTTGCACTTTTAACTCATCGGTGGATAAAAAGTTAACATCTATAAGCAGAGGCAGTTTTTTCAGACCATATCTTTTTATCTTGAGAAAATGTCAGAAAGCCAATGCAGAGCTGGGTATTTCTGAGCTGTTGGCAGTGTGTAATTACTGAATTTTGTACCTGTCTCTTCTGGGGAGGATTTCCACCCTCAGCAGATGAGGGAACACTTAAACGCTGTCCTTGGGGGATGAAGACAAGTCTTTCAGCTGGTCCTGAAATCACCCCAGAACTGAAGCCTTGTCTTGGGCAGGCGACCGAGCCTGAAGCCCCCCATTCCAGATGACAGTGCTCACACAGCAGTCTCTGCTCTTCTGCTCTGTGGGCACGTGTGGACATGCTGGTATCTGGGGCTGGATGGAATGGAAGGGCCGGGCTGGCTCAGGGGACCTGCCTTTGTGCCAGGAGTGGAATGGCCCAGGGGCTCAACCTGTGGTGAGTTTAGGCTGCTGTCTGCAAACAGCCCCTTGCTCACTGCTCCCCTCTGATGGCTCCCTCCAGGCTCCACCACTGTACCGGACAGTCAGAGGCCCCAAAGGACAGCATGCCCTGGCCCACAGCGCCCTGCCATTGGGAAAAGATAGCCTCCTTTCTTGTCATTTTCATGAGCCCCACCCACAGGGAATATGCCACATGATGGTGAGGTAGCAGCCAGAATGAGACAGCCAGTGCCAAGGATGCCAAAGACTGCTGGCCACTGCCAGGAGCTGGGAGGGAGAGGACGGTGCTTCCCTGAGCCAATGGAGGGAGCATGGGTGGGGAGGGAGAACAGCTGGGGAGGGAGCACAGCCTGGGAGGGAGCATGGCCTGGGAGGGAGCACGGCCTGGGAGGGAGCACGGCCTGGCCAATATCTTGCTTTGGGACTTGGAGACTCCAGAACTGCGGGAGGACAAACGTCAATGGTTGTAAGCCTCCCGACTTGCGGTCATTTCTTGTGGCAGGGCAGGAAGCGAATCATCAGCTGTGTCCCACTCTCCTTTCCATGGTTCTTCTCTCCCTCCCCTTGTTAACCAGGCCCTGACTGGCTGGACTTACAAACTGCCACTTTTGCAAGAAAACGCCTGTCAGTGGGGGCTTTGCTGTTCGAGTGTCTCAATCTCACCACTGGGTCAATTACGGCCCAAATTCCAGCACTGGGTGAGAGGAGGCCAGTGAGGTGTGGACAAGTGACATACGGCACATGCTCTTGTCTGACCTGTCCACCCCTGACCGAGTCCGCAGAGGAGGTTGGGGTCCCTGGGACCTGTCTCACCACTGGCATGGAGAGGTCTTCTGCTCAACGAAGCTCCTGGCATCTGTCCTCCAGCCCCACCCCAGCCCAGCCCTTCCATTCAGCCTGACTTACAAAATTCTTGTGCATAAATTCTTTAAATCAACTGCATTAAATTCCAGACACACTGCCAGAAGTGCAAGTGCACTAGACATCTCCGTGTAGCAAGCAAGCACATTTCTCAGGCAGCCCAGGGAACTCTCGGCACCTGGCATGCAATCAGTGTCGCACACGGCACCCGAGATGAGCTAGCCCTGCTGCTGACTCAAGGCTCCTTTAAGATTGGTTTGGGGTATTGCTAACCTATTTATTTGCAAATTTGCATTACCATCTTTTGTGAAAGTAACGGGACTTTTTTTTTTTTTTTACAAACAACTGTTGGTGATGCTGGATATTTTTTTCTTTATAGGAAAGCATCAAACGAAAGCAAAATTAGAAGATTCTGCATCCATGTTTGTGCATATGTAACAGGGTCAAAATTGTCTAGAAGATGATGTTGACCTGATTCCCAGGCTGTCTATCTGTATATGAACAGCAGTCGGGACCTTTTGGGGAAGGCTTTGGCAAGCTTTGGCTGCCTGGCTGACCTGGGGCCTCGCAGAACTGATACCCACTGAGGGCTGCATGGCCAGAAGCCACTGCCAGCTGCGACCTCTTTCACGTGAATTCCTTGATTTGTAATTTGCTACATGCATGTCCTAGCAGAAGTCCTTTGTTCATATCTTTAGAAGTGGTTCACAAATCCCCCTTAATGATTGCTGAATTTCCTTTTTGGGGAGGTAATTTTTTTTCCTCTTTTCACATAGGTCTTGTCATTCCTCGGTCTTGGTCAGCTTATCTACAGTGGTTTGAGATGTTAACAACTTCCATTTCCTTGAATGTTACACCTGGGTTTGAATGTTTACTTGAGGGAAAGGATGCTTTCCAAGTGTTCATTCTTACTGAGCACAGGAAAATGTGATCGGGACCGAATCCCACACACACAGCTCCTGGTTGTCCCAATCCCTCATCAGGTTATTAGGACTTTTATGAATGGATGTTTCTTGCCTCAACACATCCAAGAGGGTCGAAATGTTGATTCAGAAAAGCAGAAAGCCAATTTGGTCAATTCCCCAACTATGAAATAAGTACATTTTTTTTTCCTACTTCTTTTTTCTTTCCACAGCCTCTACATCTCTTTGAGTTGGTATCTGACCCTTGTCGGTGTCCTTCTGGCCCATTAGGCCACTTTAGGACTGTTAGGAGTGGTCAGACTGAGTGAGGGGGGCCTTGGTCCCATATGGCTGGAGTCCTTACAAGCAAAGGAAATTGGACATGGAAGAGAAGCCAGCAGGAGTTGGAAGTCAATGGAACCCATAAGAAAAAGAAGACGTCACCATGTACATTTCCAGATGACAGCAAAGCCCAGGGATCCAAGGATGCCCAGCAGCCAGCCCCAGAATCCCACGGCCTCCAGGGAGAAGGCATCACCTTGATGATGCCTCAGTCTTGGACTTCCCCAACCTCAAAACCACGAGCCAATAAATTCCATTGCTTCAGCCAACCCTTTCCGTGGTATTTATTTCAGCAGCTGGGAAACTAAGTCTGGATTGGCATTGTCTGTGGAACTCAGTGGAGACAGACAGGAGGGCCAGTTGCTTTCTTTACATTTCCCAACCGAAAATTGGAAAACTCCAATAAAAAGGAACTATTAGAACAAGCAATTTTTATCTACAGTGTTGCCTCATATTATTGCTGCCCTGACCTGTCCCCGAGGGACAGAATGTTCCACAATGTTCTGGAAAGCTGTCCAAACACATCTGTGCATGAGTCTTAGGGCTGCAGGCCTGGGTCTGTCTCGCACATCCACCAGTAACATCTCCCTGAGTGCCCGGGACACTTTAACCATCAGTATTGAGTAACTATAGATGGAGAGGATGATTCTCTTCTTCCAGGGTGGTTGTGAAGCCCCAGGAGGGACTCAGGTACCCACTGGGTTGGTTCCTGATCTGCACGATCATTGGACAGGTCCAGTCTGAGTGCAGCTGAGTTTGTGGAACTGACTGTGTCCATGGGATTTCAGCACCTGCTGTGGCCGTGTTCCTCTAGCCACAGTCCCCGGTGTGGCCTGCCACCTTATTCCCTGCACCCTGGGGATGTCTTGGCCCCTTATCCCACATCTCAGAGAGCTGGATTCTCACAGCATCCAGGCTTGTCAGTGACATGGGGAAGGCAGTGTGTTTGGAAGCAGGGCTGGGCAGGGGAGGGGGAGTCAGGAGGAATAGAAGCAGTTCAGACTTCTCACGAGGACGCTCCCACCCATGTAACGGTCTCCCTCCACGAGCAGCAGTGGGCGAGCATGGAGGTGCTGGAGCATCAGAGCCACTTTCCAGCTGAATTAACTCAGGCAGTGACTGAAGCCCATCAGGCCTCTGCTTCCTCCTTTGTAAAGCAGGAATAATAATGCCTTGCTCACTAGGCCATTGAAAGAAGTGAGTCCATGCAAACAGTATAGCACAGGATGTCTTTTCTGGTATTTGTTCCATATTTTAAAACATTTTATTGTGGTGACATATGTATAGTATGCAATTTAAGTGTATGATTCCGCAGCCCTGATTACAGTTACAATGCTGTGCTAGCATCACCTCTCTCCATTCCCAAAACTCTTCCACCAGCCCAAACAGAAATTGTGTATCCGTAAGCGTTCACTCCCATTCTCCTGATTATGTTTTGCTCGGGAGTGTGTTTAATGTTGGCTGCTTTGGTTTTTACAGGAAAGGGCCCAATTATCTATGGTGGCATGTTTCTATTGCCCTGGCAGGGGCCCGTTTCTTCTCTCGACCTCTTTCATTGGCCCAGTTCTCTCCTTCGGTTCAAGGATCTTCAAAGTCCTCATCAAAGGCATTTGTTAGGAACTTGACTGTATGTGGCTCTCTGCTTGGTGCAGTGTGATTGGCTTCACTTCTGAAAGCAAAAATGGATTTCTTAGCCTGTCTTAGAAAAGGGGCACCTGCTTACCCACGTCTGCCATTCTGGGGCCAGTAGGCACTAAACAGGAAGGTGGAAGCTTTCTGTTGGGTAAAAGTCAATAATAGTGGCGCAGGGAGCTGTTTATCAATTGGCTAGAGAAACCTCCGAGATATGGACAAGTCTAGTCCAATATGCTGCTTACTAGAATGACCAAGGAAGAGCTATAGTTCTTTCTAAATAGTTGTTAATAAAGTCATTCAGTTGCAGATACTGCAAAAGGAGAATACATCGGAAGGTCTTAGGTTATTAATTTACAGAAATGAGAACAATTCAAGAATTCTTCTGGAAGTTATTGAAAGTTAACACTCACAGGCTTAAATCTTAATTTCAGTTAAGAAAACCAATTTTAGTAAGCATATGTAAAGCCAGAGAGATCTACAGGATCAAAAGAAAGCTGAATAACTGGGCAGGTTTTTTAAGGAGAAGAAAATAGGAGGACAGAATAAAATACTTTCTTTAGCTTGGATAAAACTGTTAAGGAGGAAGAAGAAAACATGTTCATGTAACAAAAAGATGGAAAAAAAATGTAACTACAGAAAAAGATGGAAACTGGGACAGTTTACTGAGCAGCCTGCAGAGCAGTGACAAGGACAGAGCTACAAGGTCACCCAACCAAATGCAGATCAAAGACACGGCTTTGCAAATGATAGAAAGGAATGAGAGATGGCAAAGGAGATGGCCCCGGGTCCTCTTTGTTAGATGAGGAGGAAGGGCTAGGCTTGGTGTATCAAAACAGCAGGGAGGCTTGCTGCTCCTTAGAAAAAGAGTAAGCAACAGGAGTGGCAGAGCCGCAGTGGTGAGGGGGCCCGCAAGGAGGGCAGGCAGGTTAGGGTGCTGCAGTCGGAAGGTGCATGCACACCTCGGGGATCACAAAGGAAGCAGCCGCGTCAGTTCAGAAAGAACTTGTGCAAGTGGGAGGGACTCCCAAATTGTAAGAGCTATCACGCCCCTACACACCCATACACATTAGCACACACTCACAAAGATCTAGGAAACGTGCCCCGAGGAAGAGTCTCCAAATAAACTAGCTGGCATCATGAGTAAAGTCCGGGCGGGGTGAGTTTCCCCAACATCCCCACAGACACCCCCTGCCCCACCAAGTCAGCGCGCGCTCTGGTGGAGGACGACTGGTCGACCAAGTCAGGCCGACTGGGGCACTGTCTTTGGCTTTTAGAGGGAAGCTCCGTGGCTGTCCACACAATGACCAGTGGACTGAACAGTGTGCTTGGGGCAGTTGCCCACGTCTGTCCCTTGCTCTGGACTTGGCTGTTTTCACGCCTCGTGGGCTCTCCATCTCTGTCTATAGAATGTATTTGAAAGGGAAATGGATTTCATGCATTCTACAGTGATTTTCCTCTGCTGCTAAAGTTAGTGTTATGTTTGGTGAGATTTGAAGTGAATGTTGATTGAATGACAATACTTCAGTGACCCTCAGTGGTGTCTGGAAACCTTCCAGGAGTTTTCACAGGCTTACACTAAAGTAGAACTTCTAGAAATCAGGGGAAACCAACCATTCATGATTATTTAAAAGCTTTTCCTGTTTTTTAACTTGCATTTCTAAAAAAATGTTTCTATTGAGAAATCTTCACACACCTACAGTCCATACATGGTGTACAATCAGTGGCTCACAATATCATCACGTGGTTGCGTATTCATCATCGTGATCATTTTTAGAACATTTGCATCACTCCAGAAAAAGAAATAAAAAGAAGAAAGAAAAACTCATATATCTCATACCCCTAATTTCCTTGTCGTTTTGACTATCATTTTATCAAAATTCTGCCAATATTGTTCTAACTTACCCTTATAAGTACAGATTCTCAAAAGTAGATCCTGGAGCATATCTGAGTCAGAAAGGGTGAGATAGAGCCCCAGAGCTTAAGAGTGTTGTAACGGACAGGTCCAGGTTTACACCTCCCCTTTTCCTAGTTACCAGGTGGCCCTGGGCAGGCCTTGGGTGTTTTTGGCCCTGGGATTCTCAGGTGTTGACAAGTGAATGCATCGCTTGCTGGGTTGCTGTGAGCAGAACGGAGTAGGGTTTCTGTGTACGTCTTCACACAGTTCCTGGTCCAGAGTTAGAATTGTGTAAGAGAATCTACCTTCTATAAGTGCAGGTAGTTTTTAGAAAAGACTGGTGGCCTTTCCCAGATGTATAACAGGAGGACAGAGATTGATAATGCATTTATTTATTCAACAAACGGTTTCTGAGTTTCTACGATGTGAAGAACATGCATCTTTGCTTTCTCAGAAAATGCAGGATCTCCTTTAAGGGAGGGGGCCTGTTGTACCTCAAAACTGCATCTAAACCCTGTGAGCACTGGTGCTTAATCCATATCTGTGGAACTGCTTTGAGCACTTAGCATGCACCAGGCACTCTGCTAAGTTCTGCAGAGGTCAGGAAGAAAGCTAAAACAGGGTAGGAGGTGTACAGAACTGCTCTTCATGTAGAGCAGACTTTTATTGGAACCATATTGTACAGACCAGGAAAATAAAGTCAATGTCTCCTTGCCTCAAGCAACGACATTTATCTACTCAAAGCTCATTTGAGAGGAGACATTCAGTAAACTCTTCAGGGCACTCAGCATGCCATCTCCAAGAACCTCAGTCACTTGGGCATTTGGAGGCTTGGTCCTGGAGGGGTGCAGTTTCTCCTTCCCTGATTGCCGCAGTGTCACTTCTTGGAGAAAAACACTCGAACCACGGCCACCATCCTTGCCAGCCTGAGAAAAGGTCTGGATGGAGAGGTCATCAACGGTTAAGTGATGTGGCAGATGTATGGAATCTCAGACATTTATGCTCCAAGGATGGCCGATGTCCCCTGGGGTGGCTGTGGACTTTCCAGAGCTCCCTATCCTCGTGGCTTCAAGGGCCTTAGCTCTCTCCTGCTATGGCCACCCTGTCCACCTGGGTGGGAGGGTCTTTTTCAGGACCCAGTCTCGTAGATGCAGTAGGACAGAGGGAGCCTGACACTTTTGAATCATGGGCCCTTTTCTTTTGTAGTCATTGACTTTTAGAGGGTGGTTAAAACTGCTAAGTGTCATGAAATTAATCCACCACAAGAAAGACTTTAAACATCTGAAAGCTTCTTGGCTGAAGGACTTGGTATAGAACTTCAGTCTATCTTAATTTCTTTAATATACATAATAGAATTCATGCATATAGTCTTTTAAAACACAAATGGTTTAAACTACAAGGCTTGTTGTATTTGGTTCTCAAGTATGAAAGGCTTTAGCTCTGATGATAAAGATGGGTTAGTTGTTCACCAGATCAGCTTCTTCTATGCTGATCAGTGGCTCCAGTCCATTTCTCAGAAGAGGCCATAGGGTTGAGTTCTAGACAGTGGAATGTGGGCAGGAGTGTCAGGTGTCAATCAAGGCCTGGCCCCTGAATGGCCATCCATCTTCTTGATGAGGACGTGCATGACCTCCGTGAGGGCTATGGCTGGAGTGAAGAGCCACTGGGTGGGAAGGGCTGGGTCCTGAGTTACCCTGGAGGAGAGCTGTCTCCTGTCAGAAATGCGCATCCCAGGCTCCGTTTCTGACCTAGGGCTTGTTTGTTCTGGTTGCTAATGTGTCCCTGTGTTAGTCTGGAAGCTGCGGAATACAATACACCAGAACTGGAATGGCTTCTAAAAAGGGGAATTTAAGAAGTTACAACTTTACAGCTCTAAGAAAGTGAAAGTGTCCAAATTAAGGCATCAATAAGAGGTCACCTTCACTCAAGAAATGCTGATGGGTCAGGAACACCTCTGTCAGATGGGAAGGCATGTGGCTGGCATCTGCTGGTCCCTTGCTCCTGGGCTCTGTTGCTTTCAGCCTCCATTCCTGTGGGAGTTTCTCACTTTGCTTCTACAGGGCTGGCTTTCATCTCTTAGCTTCTCTTTGCTCTCTCCAGATTCTGGCTTGCTTAACACCTGGTGGCAATGTCTGCTGGACTCCAAGCATCTCCAAACATCTGTGTCTCTCTTTCCTGAAGCAACTGTTCTCCAAGTGTCTACATATGTTCTCTTTATTGGGTCTGAGGCTTCTATCATTTCTGTCTCTGCTGGCTCTCTCCAAAATGTGTCCTCTTTTAAAGGATTCTGGTAAACTAATCAAGACCCACCTGGAATGGGTAGAGTCACATTTCTATCTAATCAAGGGTCACATTTGGGCATGTCACATCTCTGTGACATGTATTGTATATTGTATATGTGAAACTGTAATGAGATCATCTCCCTGGAGATGAGACTCAATCAAGAGCGGTTGTTAAACTGGATTAGATGGAGATGTGTCTCCACCCATATGGGTGGGTCTAAATTAGTTTACTGGAATCCTATAAAAGCGGAAACATTTTGGAGAATGCAAGAGATTCTGGGAGAGCAGAACGACATAGCCACGAGAAGCAGAGAGTTCACCAGTCAGTGACCTTGGAGATGAAGAAGGAAAAGCCCTCCCAGGGAGCTTCATGGAATTGAAGCTAGGAGAGAAAGCTAGCAGATGACGCTGTGTTCACCATGTGCCCCTCCAGATGAGAGAGAAACTCTGACTTTGTTTGCCACGTGCCCTTCCACTTGAGAGAAAAACCCTGAACTTCGCTGGTCTTCTTGAACCAAGGTATCTTTCCTTGGATGCCTTAGATTGGACATTTCTATAGCCCTGTTTTAATGGGGACATTTTCTCTGCCTTAGAATTGTAAACTAGCAACTTATTAAATTCCCTTTTTTAAAGTCATTCTGTTTCTGGTATATTGCATTCTGGCAGCTAGCAAACCAGAACACTACCCCTGCAAAAAAAAAAAAAAAAGTAATAGTGAGAATTAGGCAGGCTGGTTCTGGCAGAACCCAGAATTTATGGGGGTGGAGAGGTGAATGCTTGAGTTAAGAATCAGTTTGATACTGAATGAACGACATCCTTCTGGGGTCCTCATAGTTATTTTGTCCTAGACGAGATATATGGGGAGCCGCCGTCAGCCTGCAGTTCTTACTGCCAGTAAAGGCCCTGGCTGCAGGGGCTCTGTCCTGTGATGGCCCGCAGCTGGTGAGCTGGTGTGTGTAAGTGTGCATGGGGTCAACAGCCAGCCCCATCAGGGAGTTATTTGCCAGGGGAAGATTTGCTACAAGGACCCATTGTATGATGCATTTCATACTTAGAGTGTCAGTTGACTATCTCACCCACTGCAGGAAATAGTGTAAAGGGAAACACATGGAGGGAAGTGGGGGCAGGGTCAGGGAAACTTCCATAGCAGAAGAGAAATTCTCATGCTGTGGGAAAAGCCAATTAAAAATGGCATATGATGTATCTCCCACTGATTCCATTTGCCTTGGAAGTTTCTCTAATTTCTGCTGTTTAGTCAAGCATGGAATGCCACCACGTCAAGTCCTCCTGCTGTCACCCAGGCTGGCTGTGACTCTGGGAGGGGGTGAGACACCTGCATGCTGTCGCCAGGCAGGGAGCCCACGGTGTGGGGGACAGAGGGAGCACGCAGTGCCTTGAGAGTTGCAGGGTTTTCCATTCCTCCAAGCAATTACTGTGCTGTGGGATTGTAGCTGGGAGTAAGGGCGAATGCCAGGGGTGCAGTCAGCTGGAGGCCACGCTGCTTAGGCTTGAGAAGGCCCAGCCTGCCAGCCGAACTTCTGAACTTCTTTGTTCATTCTGGAGCTGTGTATGATATGCGCTCACGTCCCCTTTCCCTCCAAGAATGGGGCACGGGGACCTCAGGACTTCATGGTGCCGTAGAGGAGCTCCACCCTAAGAGTTGGAGCACCCAGATTTAAGTCTGAGTGCTAGAACATGAGTGATGTGGCATGGGGGGCAAGAAATCTACTCTGCTCCTGAGTGTGTGGACAGAGGACGGCATAGGGATGGGGGTGAGTGTCCCCAGGTGACAGCGTCCCCAGCTGAACCCGGAGACCTGAGTTCAGTTTTGGGGGCCGCGCATGGAAAGAGCAATCTAGACAACTAAGGCACGTGCTGAGGATGACGTCCGGGTAAGGGAGAGGATGGGAAACCACGCTGCAGCAGGGACTCGAGGGACTCAGGCTGCCTGCCTGAAGACGTGATTCGGTGGAAAGTGAGACTATCTGAAGAACTGCCAGTGGGAAGAGGAATCAGCTTCATGTGGGGAGACTCTGGAGGGAGAGATGTTGGGGACCCATGGCAGAAACCATGGAGAAATACATTCTGTTGACCATAAGGAAGACGTTTCCAATGGTCACACATGCCTCCGCTTGTTACTGGGATGGTTGTACAGAGTTTTGTGATTCTGGCCTGGCTGTTTTAGGCCATGGACATTTCAACACGTCTTTTAGGAGAGAATGAAACCTTTTTCATAACAGCAGAACATAACGGATGGCTTCCTTCCTATCGTGGACCTTTCTTCCCTTTGTGAACTAACTAATGCGTGAAACGGATGCCTGGGGCCCACCTCCCACCCCTCCACGGCTCCCTCCCCTGAGAGCAGCTCTCACCAGACCCAGGCCCTGTTCCTGACACCTGCTCAATCATGGGACCACCCCACACTTCATTTGTTCCTTTTGATTAGCTGAAGATTTGGGGGTGGAGCTGAGGTCAGGAGCTAAACATACCAAGGGGAGTCACATCTTCATTTGCATGTTAGACTGCTCGGTATTTCTGCTGTTACCAAAAGAAATTCTCAATCTTAATTTACACTTTATATGCCAAGATGTCCTTGTGTCAAAATGGCCCCATCAAAACATTTTTACAAGTAGCTGGACAGACCCTTGTCGAGTACTTTCCACAGGAACTCAAGCCTCGTATGGCTGGTTGACGTGATTATTTTTTGATATTTCATAATTCTAAAATCCTGTGCTCTGGCTCACTCATTCCCAGACGCGGGTCCTTGGCCCATGCTGGGTTGTGACAAGGATTTCAGCATCTGCATTAAAATGCAAAAGAACGAGAATAATGGATTTAGTTTTCCCTAGCGCTCAATTTATTCAATATTAAAGAGTTTCCTTTATTCTGAGATGAGGTTCTTCATTTTCTTTATTGTTAAATATTCTTTTCTTCCGTTTTTGAAAAAAATGGCAACATTAGATGGCACTTTCAGAATGTCGATTGACACAGTAATTTGCCATCTTCCCTATTACATCTTTTCCTCTGTGCTATAAGTCACGCGATCTCTTTGAATGTCATTTCTTCCTTCACGAAGCAGTGTGGACATGCTGGGCATGCCCCCCACAGCATGACGCGGGACAGGTCGCACAAGTGGGCACAAGTGCCATGGGTTGGGGGGGTGAGGCGTGGCCACCCAGCCTCCACCTTCGCCCAGTGGCTGCCGCGTGGAAGGACGGAAGGCTGGCGGTATGGAAGCCGGACTCGTCCCCTCTTGCCCTAACGCTTTCCTGCCGGGCATTTCCTTCTCGGTCCCAGCAGTCAGGTTAATGGCAGCAGGTAGCTGTCCCGTGTCTTGCAAAGCCAGCGTGGCACAGTTCTGCCAGGCCAGCGGGGGCCCATCCGGGGCATGGCCTGGGGGAGGGTGAGGGGAGGGCCCAAGAGGGGCTGGTCTTCACTGCTCGCTGGGGCAGCAGCTCTTCCCTGCCGACTATGCAGGACGGTTTGGGGAGGCTGGGGCCACACCTGAGACCAGCCATGTCACAAATCTGCTGGAGACCTCCGCTGCCTTTAATGCTTCCCAGAGGCCTCTAACACAGAGTCAACGTTGAAAACAACAGCTCTGAGCCCTGAGGTTGGAAGCTATGAAAAGACAAACCCGGCTCTAATTCATTAGTGGTGTCGCAGTTTCCCCTTGCACTGCTCCAGGCGTCAGTTGAGCTGCCAGCAGGGACAGTGCCTGGTGCTCGCTCAGAGGCACCTGCTGGCTGGCACCTGACTTCTCCTTGTCCATCGGTCTTCTCCATCTTTTGTCCTGATAGTTCAATGAGGGAAGTAATAAATTATGGAAGTTATAGTTTGGCTTCTGAAGAAGTTCTTGCCTTGTGCCGGGAAGCACGTAAGAGGATGATCCTGGCAGCCGTGGCAGGCGATGGAATACTGTACAGCAAAGTGGCAAAGCAAATCCATTCGTGTGGTTGCATCACACCCGAAATGCCATGCTGCACGAAAAAAAGTAAGTTCCAGAGCAATACATGCAGACCGAAACCTCAGACGTGAGCATTTAAAACACGTGCCTTAGGACCGTGTCCTGTTTCTGGACAGTGTGCAGGTGGCCGAGGACGAGAAGGACACATGCCAAATTCACAGTAACGGAAGCCTTTGTGGCAGGAGAGGAATGGAACTGGGGAGCAGTACAAGGAGGGCATTCTGGTCAGGCTTCTGTGTTTTTATAATAAAGTAACAGAAGCAAATCTAATCAATGGATACCTAAGTCCCAGGTTATGACATAGGGACATTTATATATCCTCTGCTCTTATTGCAGAGATTCTGATTTAAATTTATTGAAATAGGAAAACATAACTGCAAGATAAACAAAGGAGGATTTGGTCCTGCCTCTTCTGGGTGGGTGGCCGTGGCCACCAGCCCTGGGGGTCCACCCCTGCGGCTCTCGCCCAGGCTCCACCGGCCCTGCCAGCTAGGATGCCCCCAAGTGGCTGCACCCAGCAGCCTGGGAAAGACAACCCCAGCATTGCCCATCCAGGGACTTCTCGCTGCGGCCTGCACGCTGTCCTCTTCTGACGTTCGTGGCCTTGCTGAGCACGGCAGGTGCCCGGCTGTGGCACTGTGCTCGCTCTGGCCGCTTTATGGTAACCTGTTCTCGTGTCTGCGAGGGGAAGGGCTTCGGGGGCCGGTGGGGGGATGGATTGAGCTGGGACTCTCAACTTCTGGCATGCTGTGGCCTCAGCCTTCTCCCCTGCGTCCAGCTCCCCCTCCTAGGGGCTCCCGCCTGCTCAGTCTGGCCTCTTCCTAACTAATTGCATCTGCAGAGACCCATTTCCAAAGGGGTGGGGATGTGGCTGGGTCTTTTCAGGGGGGCGGGCACAGTTCAGCCAGGGTGGGGGCTGTCTCGAGGCCCATGGCGAGTTGGCACCATGCACCACGCTGCTTCCCAAAGCCTGTTGCCCGGCTGACCCCCCTGACCTTCAGGCCAAGGCCCAGCACCCCTCCCAGCGTGGCAACCATCCTCCAAGTACCACAGGGCCCTGCCTTGCACCTCGGGCTAAGCAGTCATCTGGGGATCCCTGCTCACGGTCTGTCACTCATGGACGACCCCCGCGTCCTGCACAGGTGGCCAGCAGGTTCCACTCAGGTGCTCAGCATCTGCTTGTGACCTGAGGAATCCAGGAAGCAGTGGACCGAGGAACATCTGGCTGTGGCTGAATGTCCAGGCTCGGGCCTCCAGCCCTGGAGGATGCAGTACACCCAAGGGTCCGGGTTGGGGGTTCTCATAAATCGGGGCTTCCAAAGGCACCACTGCAATTTACTCCTTTAATCATCCTATTTCCCCTCCCCTTTTATGAGTTTAAAAAAAGAACTTGTCAAAACAACATGATGCTTTGCAGATGTCAACCTTCACATCCTCCTGAGCATGTGATCATTCTGCAGCTCTGAGGTCCCCGAGGAGGGGCCTGTGGACACCCACCTGCCTCCCCTCCCCCTGTGCCTGAGCCGAGCAGCCCTGCCCTAGTCCCCCAGGAGCACATCGGGGTGCACTGCCCCTCATCCCCTAGGAGCACATCAGGGTGCATTGCTCATACTCTCCTAGGAGCACACTTAGGGGACTAGGGTGCTCCTAGGGGACTAAGAGCAGTGCACCCCAATGTGCTCCTATGTGACTATGAGAAGTGCACCCCAATATGCTCCTGGGGGATGACGGGCAGTGCACCCCAATGTGCTCCTAGGGGGCTGTGAGCCGTGGTCACGGAAGGGAGTGCAGACCTGGGGGCCTCAGGAGCCAGCACTCTCGTTTGTCTCTTCTCGGCTGAGTGCAGGGACCCTGGAGCACACAAGTGCTGAGGGGGCAGGTGGCGGAAGGAGGAGCCTGGGTCCAGACCCAGCCGTTGGAGCCACTGTGTCAGAGGACTAAGGAGCAAGAAAAGGCGCTGTGCTAGCCGCGGGGCAGGCTGACGGATCTTCCCAGGGAAGGCTGAGTGGCATCCGCACACCAGGCAAGCGAGCAGCCCAACGGGAGAGCAGCAACAGGAGCGGCCTCTGCGGTTTGGTGGTCCCTGCACATCTGCTGGTCTGACTAACAGCACCCTCATTGCGAGCTGAGTCTTCAGCCATCTATTTGTGTCTGCCTGTTTCGTCTCCCCCGGGCCGTCAGTGCCGATGTACCCATGCGCACCCCAGCCCACATCAGGGCCCATGGCTGACCACCCCACAGGGCCACTGGGCAGCTGGCTGGCCGTCTCACTGGGCACCGGGAATGCTGGACAGCGAGTGACCTTAGATGCTCCCAGGAAGGGAACTGGTGGGGAACCGGTCAGCTGTGTTTATATGAGCTAACAAAAGTTTTCACACCATGCTTGGGGCCCAAAAACATGCCATTAGAGAATCTCCTTCTTGAGAACCAGCTGATGATTTAATTGGAAAACCTACAGACCCAAACATAAACAGACTCCAGTGCCATTCATTTCAATGCATTCTGGGAGTGGAGTTATGCAAACATCCTGTAATTCTACCATTTCCCTCAGAAACCTCAAAGAAAATTTGGGATTATCAACGATTCGTGTATGCGCAGCTGCGTGTTTGCAAGGTACTAGCAAATCCATACTTCTATATAAATAGTTGTTTCTCAAGTGTTGTTCCTGTGATAATCACACTTCAGAGATTTTCAGTTCTCTTTATCTTCCTTTCGGGATGCAGACTTCAACATTCTGGTTAGTTTCTCATATCCCAAACATCAAGCCCGAACCCAAACAATAGAACAAAAGCCTTTGTGAGCATTTTTGACTGTAAAAAATAAAAGTGCACATATAAATAAGATTCTTTAAAAAGTGTATGGATATACAAAAAAAGGAAAGTGAAATCTTTCTGATCCCAATCCCAGAAATAGAGACTGCTCAGTGAATATCCTTCCAGATCTTTCTCCTGTATATGCTCAGCCATGTATTTACAAAGGTGGGAGAATGTTAATGCAACTTGTTTATTCTCTCTCAGCACTTACCTTGGGGATCTTTTTGTGGGAATACATACTTGTATTTTTTAATGCCTGTAGCATATCTAATTTCATGTGTGCACTAAATCTATTTAGCCAAGTAGTTCCCTATGGGTGGATGTGGCTTGTTCTCAATTTTGCCCTTTTGTGAGCATTACTGAAGTTAATGTCCTTGCAGATGTATCTTCAGGTTCTATATGACACTATTGCAGTTAAATTTCATGATAGCAAATTATTAGACCAAAAGATTTGTGTATTTTAAATTTTAATAACTTTTGCTAAAAAGTCCATGCTAGTTTGTGCACTGAGTACAGCCTCCTCACTTGTGCTGCTGGGACCTGTGCACCCCAGAAAACGTCCTTCATGCTGATCCCTGCCTGTGCAGACCCAGTGGTGAATGGGACCTTTTGATGGTGCTACTTCAGTTAGTCCTAATATGGAGGCTCTCTATGAAGCGTGTAAGTCAGACAGAGGGAGAAGCCAGGAAGGAGTGCGAAGTCAGCGGAACCAGGAAGCCAGGAGAGGCTGCCCAGCCATGACCACGTGACGGAGAAGCCCACGACCGAGGACCTCAGCAGCCAGCCCTGAGTGCTACAGCCTTTGGGAGAGAAAGCATTGCCTTGCTGATGCTTTGATACTGGACTTTCCCTTAGCTTCAAAACCGTGAACCCCTAAGTTCCCATTGTTTAAGCCACCCCATTGCATGGTGCTTGAGCGATTGGAAAACTGAAGCGCCCATAGTTGCATTTTGACAGTCTTAGGTAACAGAAACCCCAAGGCTGGAGCCTACTGTGTGGGGTGGGGGGCATCATTTTTGATGTAAAAGTCACCCGGTGGCACTCCACTTTGATCTTGGTTTCATACACAGAAAATGGTAGCCATGGGTGTACATGAAGCTAGAAGCATGGCGTGACCTGACATACTCTTCAGAGACCCCCACCCCCACCTCCGTGGCAAACCCGCAGTTCTTCAGCTGGCTGGAGTAGGCCACGGCAGGAAGTCTGTGCGCTGGGATGGGAAAAGCCCTCAGCGTGGACACTGGCTGTGTGTGAGCTTTGCTGACCCCTAACTCTCTCTGAATGTTGTAGCCTCTGGCAGGTAGAGCCCTGTGGGCACCAGCGGAGCCAGTGCTGCAAGCCCCTAGCACGGTGCCCGCCCCACAGCGTTTGCTTCCTGGGCACAGGGCCAGTGACTCCTCACCTGTTCCCTCTGTCTCCACGCAGCCTTGCTCCGTGCCAAATGGCCAAGGACCGAACTCCAGACAAGTGACTCTGGTAGTAAGCTAGTTCGTACAAACAGGTAAACACTTAGTTCCTGGGAAACTCTACTCCTCTTGACTCACTGTAGTATATTAGATGATAAATTTTGCTGTCGAATAGTGTGATTTTTTTTGTGGAGTGATTTTCCCTAAATGTCCTAACCACGTCCACGTGTGCTCTGTGTAATAGGCCACATCAGGTGGACTTCATTATGTTTATGTCTGCTGACTGCTTACAAAGGGGGCCCTGTTGACAGTAGTTCCCATGGGGGCGACTTGGGCCAGAACAGAACAGTGTTGGGTGGTTAAACATTTCGCACTGTGCACATGTGAAGTCATTCCTTGGTGAGTGACTGTACCTGGGGTCTGAGAATCTGTCAACCTTGATGAATTCCTTCTTCTGGTAGCTGCCTAGTGATCTGGCCAGACTCCCTCTCTGCCGCTGGCCATTTGGCCTATTCCAGAGTGCTCCACACCCCAGTGTTGTCCATCTGGGCAGCCCGCCAGGGCACTCAGAATTCACTTGGACATAAAGGCAGTGGGCTTCTCAGAGGTCATTTCTAAAATTTGAGCTTGGGAAATGTCTAAAGCTCAGAAAGCTGGTGGGAAAACAAGCCTTAGAGAGGAAGGAGGCCGTACAATTGCATCCATTGCACTTTGTTTTTATTTAATCACCCCCAAAGGTGGTAGGGCGGTTAATATCATCAGGTCAGGAAATGGAAGTTCATAGGGATTTCATGACTCTTGAGAAGCTTCTAGATCTTGGATTTGAACTTAAGACCCTTTCCGCTGTAGGAAGATCTCTGATGGTGGCAAGACTCCAAAGACTATTACTGGGCTGAGCTGTGGGACAGGGTAGATGCCCATGCATGAAGCTCGTGGGAAACCAGGAGAGAAACTGAGGCAGAGGCCCAGTTCTATGGAATGTGCTGCTGAAGCCAGAGACGGAAGGTCACCAAGGGTATGAAGTTACTCAGGGCTCAGCTCCAAGAAACCAAGTGCTTCCTTCATTCCAAGGCCCCTCGTTGAAGCTGGAGGCTGTCAACACACTCTGACTCAGCAGGGTTCATTCAGGAAGCAGGCAGGACAGAGGCACAGGGAAAACGTGGCCATTTCCAGGTCAGAGAGGTCATGGGCAGCAGAGACAGTTCGCAGAGCTCACAGTTTAGCTCCCAGACTTGCCCTGTTCAGAACACTCCTGCTTTCCTTGCTTCTCTCTGCACTGGCAGATGAGTGCGCCAAACAATGCCAAGGAGGCAGGACTCTGCAGCCCCACTGCCCGCATTCTCTCCTTCTGTCATGGTCTCAGCCAGCTCATGATAGCCCCGTGTGCTGTGGAAGTGGCAGAGTTCTGTTTCTGATGAAAATCTGGACAGGAGTTAGGCTGTGACACAACCTCAGTCCCCTTCAGACTTAACCCTCATCCATAGCACCATTTATTCTGCACAATCATTTGTGAATAATGACACCTTTTCTTCATTATATTCTCCAGAAATCCTGCCCACGCTGAGGCTGTCGGATGAGCAGTCCCATGATTTCAGGTCATGCTCGTAACCTGCTGATTGGAAGACTTTCCCCGGCCCCTCCATACCTTCCCCTCCCATCCTCAGATTAATATCCAGCAACATTCTAGAAGGCCAATAGCGGAGCAAAGACTTTTAAAACTGAGTTTTGATTATTAGTTTATTTTCAGTTGGTGTCAAGGTTTGGAATGCACTAAACTAGCTGCTTAAATGTTTCCCCTTAAATGAATGTTTCAGTTGCTACGAATTAGTAGCTATGAGGGTGCTGAAGTGGGCCTACCGCTCACGCCAGGTCCCTGTGGTTGATGGAAAGAAAGGGAAAGAGAAAAAGTGCCCTAGAGGGCAAGAGGTGGCTTTTCTACTTGGTGCTGTCTCGGAGTCTTGCTTCTCTTCTTCCTGGCTTTTATTTTTTGCAGGAATGAAAGATAGATAATTCCTTCTGAAATACATAGAAATAAATATTAAGTGGGGTGCTTTTAGCCAAGTCTTCTCTTTCTGAGATTCTTTGATGCATTTGTGTTAGTAAACCAAAGAGTTTTCGTTTGCTATATAAAACCTGAAGGAATTAGAAAGTAGGAGAGAATTAAAGTTAATAAAACCTTGGTTTACTCAAACCTCTACATCTTACAACTAATTTAGAGGAAAACAAGAAATAAAGGAACGTGTTAAAAGACAGCATGAGCAAAGTCCAAACACAGGAAACTACAAAGAACAAATGATTAGCTTTCTTCTTCATTAACAACAATGACAACTACAGCAAAAATAGGACAATGAGACACCAGAGATTCAACAACCAATTTTGAATGCATGGACCTCACGTGGAGCACGGTTCAAGCAAACTATGTACAGATTATAAGAGAATGTTTAGACATCCCAATGGCAGTGATGGCCCTAGAGTTAGACTATGGACTCAAACAGCAGTTCTCATAGGTTTGGGTATGAAACATACAACATGAGTTTAGAAAATGTTGCCACATGAGATAGCTAAGAAGGGATGAAAGTCATATGAAAAGGAACCAGGAGCCAATTTGGACCAACTTGGAAGAATTGGAGTGCCACTAAGAATAATTACTGCATTCGATAGAAACAGTTCAAATATGCTTCAATTCAGTTCACAACGATCCTTACAAAAATAAAGATTACTTGGTCATCACTGGAGGCTGCTAAAGAACAAAGCCATTATTTGGAACATGAGAAAGCAGCACGTATTTACTCTGCTTTTCTAATATGAACTGAGCATGGGACTCTCAAGTAACATGTGGGGGAAGTTTTCATGATAGAAGTATTTCAATTAACAATTGAGGAAGAATATCACTCTGTTGTAACCATTAATAAATCAATAGATCCAGGCATTGGAAATCAATGAAGAACAACCCCCCAAAATTAAACACCACCAGAAATTGTGTGCTTCCCAACAGAAAAGCATAACACCCTTATGACGTTTCTTGACCAAGAATTTCAAACCTGAATCTGATTGAGCCTCTAGATCCAACTACCAATTCATGGGAAATATGGGGGTCAGGAAACCATGTGAAATGACATCATGGGCACCCAAACCCAGACAGTGGAGCCTTCCAGGGCAAACCACCCAATTTCTTCAGGAAATGCATGGTGAGGCAAAGGATGAGTGCGGAGAAGGAACCTATCTCCTATCAAAGGAGAAGGAAGGGACTTTAATCACAATCCTTTTTAGATTCTACCTTTTAAGGTATCCTAATTAAAAAAAAACTGGGAAAATATTTATGACATCTATGGGACAAGGAAATTCGAATTGTCAAAGGAATTATTTCTTACATATGATATTCATATGGTAGCTATGCTAGAATCTTTCTCTTTTGTAGGTATACTTAGAAATATTTGCAGAAATGAGATGGGCCTGGTATTTGCTCCAAAAGCAGACCCAAGGTGGGGGAATAGTCTTGGAGATGCACTGGGAATGAGGCAGGACAGTTCATGGTTTGATGGCTGTTGGGGCTGAATGAGGCGGAAAGCATCACTGCATTGTCTTGTCTGTGTTGCCTGTGTTTGAAATTCTCCACGATAAAAAGTAAAAGAAAAAAGAATGACAGGGAAAGATGGACACTGACTCATATTTAATTATATCGAAGAGTTGTGGCTTTTTAGGCATGACAGTGATAATTTGGATAAACATATTTAAATAGATGAAATGTTTTTGGAGTTTGCTTCATAATCATTGGAGTGAGAACAGAGGATGGTGGTAAAAATGAAATAAAAATAGCCATCGTCATATATATTTGAAAATTTCCTAAATTAAAAGTAGCAAACAAAGATAGGCTAGGCTGTGGTTGAAAAAAAAAGATAGGATTGCAACACAGAATAACTAGTGTAAAAATGACTTGTTTCCATGACTAATTTAAATGAAATCCAAATGTTCATTTCTATTATTAATATTTCTCATGCTAAATTTTGGGTCATCAAAAACAAACCTTAACATGCATCCAGTTAAAGTGAAATGAAAAGAGTAGAAACCTGATAAAATTAAAGCATCTTCAGCTTGAAGATGCCTTGATTTGGACTTCTAGCCCCCAAACTGTGGGCCAATTATTTTCCATTATTTAAGCCTAACCGTTGCCTGGTTTTCACTTGGGCAGCTACGGAAACTGACGCACCATCCTATAATAACACAAGGAACATCTTACCCCATTCCCTCCCCTGTTTCATTTGAAGGTCAGTAATGCTATTGTGAGTACCAGAGAAAATGGTCTAGTGTCTTTCACATAAGCTGCATGCTCAATTGGTTTCCAAGGGCAAACTTGGACTTTATCAGCGGGAGACTTAGAAATTCATATCTGAAAAGAAATCAAATCACATATTATAAAAGGGAAAAGATAAACATTCATTTAATTGAGTGTTAAAATAAATTGGAGAGAGAAAAGAATGCTTCATCAAAATGGTAGGCGTTCCAAAAGAGAAATGACTTGAGGATATAAGTTGTTAGTCCCAGTCTCTGTAAAGTAAATAGAGAGGGTGGCAGGAAAGATAAGTTTGGCAGTTTGGTAAAATTGGACTCAGAGCCTGTGGTGTTCAAACATCCTCAGGAGCCCTGTGTGTGGTGTGTGTGTGTGTGTGTGTGTGTGTGTGTGAGTGTGTGTGTAGGGTATTGCAGATTGTTTGCTCAATCTCCATTCCACTCCCCTAGTGGGAATTGTTGAGACTCTTGACATATGCCAGCTTCCCTTGCAGCTAGGATGCTGAATGAGCATGAAGTTCTGTTAATTCCACACTCTTCTGTGGATTTGGAAGGCAGAAATGTGGGGGAGGCCGTTTTATCTGTTTTCTCTTTGGTGAGGCTTTCCTGCAGAGCCCTTGCATTCCACTTCCATCAGCTACTTGGGTTTTCAGAGGCCGCTGCAGTGGCAGGAGCGGCTTCTTGGTTCCCACCGTGTGACTCCAGGGTCACAGTGGTAGACATAGTCCATAGCAGCTCCTTGCCTTGTGGGTGAGTCTGGAAGCCACTGCTGTTGAGCCATCCCAGAAATTGTTCCTGCAGTCCTTCCAGAAATTCTGTAAGCACCTAACTTCCCTCGTTAAATCTCTTTCTGCTGAAGATACCTAGGAGGCTTTTGTTTCCTCCAACCATACTCGAATTGAGGTAAGCAGTTGTTTTTAGATCTTCAAATGAAGGTTAGGCCTATGAAATCCACCTTTCTCTCCCCATACACAATTCCCCATGCCTCTCACATATTTCTCATCTCCCATTCTCGGGGCTCCAAATCCTGTTTCCTGCCAGTGGTCTCAGCTGGGAAAGGACTAGCTTGAGAAGAGAAGCTGGGTGGCCCCGCCCCTGGCTGCCCCCAGATTTGGACACAGATTCACCTGCCTTGGAACTCCCCCTGCATCAGCTGCTGAATTATAACTGCAATTCCAAACTGTAGATCGAATGGTTCCTATTCAAAAACAAGGCGCCCCAAACTCAGAGAAGTTAAATAAGCTGTCGAGTGAGCTTTTGAAAATATACAAAAGCAAGTTTATAGTAAATATCAAAGTTTAGTTCCACATCTTAAGGATTGAGTGTGAGGAAAACAAGACACGGAACAATTTCTTCTATGTTGCCCATCTCCCCAGCTGTCTGGTGGTTCGTGGGGCCACAAAGGGCCCGTGAGCAGAAAGGACAGAGGGAAGTGGGCAGCGTGGTGCCTATCCGGGGATGCTGGGTGAGATGGGCGGTGGTGGTGGTGCCCGTGGCTTGTGGTGGCATGGCTGTGCACCCACTGTGCTCACAGGTAGGGCCTAGGTTTAAAGCCCCAAGCCCTTGTCCCTCAGGGAGCAATGGTCGTGCTGCCCCTATCTGGTCAGTTCTGCTCCCTTGTTTCATTCTCCAGCAAAGGAGGGTGTGTTTTCTGCCCCGCACCCCCAGACACCCTGCCAGCAGCACTGGCTGGGGAGGGACGCCTGCCCGGTCCCCGTGAGCTGACGCCTTCCCAGCTCCGACTCGGGCCCCTCCAGGCAGGCCTGGTTTGGGATTAGTCTGTCAGATTCTGGCCAAGTTCCTCAACCTCTTTAAACCTCAGTTTCTTATCCCTAAAATGGGGGACAATAATAATATGTCACAAGGCAAGGATGCTGATAATTGAGGTAATTGTCTAAAGCATGACAGGTGCTTAAGGCACGGTGTCTGTTCTGTTAGCTACAAACCCTCGGAATGTGGCCAATATATCAGCTTACTTGGAGAGACTGTTGAGTAAACAGATGAGTATCAAAGTATATTTTAAATTTACAACCAGACAGATTTTCCACTGAGAAGCTCGAATTGAGGTAAGCAGTTGTTTTTAGCTCTTCAAATGAAGGTTAGGCCCACGAAATCCACCTTTCTTTCCCCATACACAATTCCCCATGCCTCTCACATATTTCTCATCTCCCATTCTTGGGGCTCCAAATCCTGTTTCCTGCCAGTGGTCCCAGCTGGGAAAGGACTAGCCTGAGAAGACTAGTCACTCTCAAACTCACACCAAGCAGTCTTGTTTCGGACAAACAAAGCGCTGTTTTTTCACTTGGCGAGTGCATGGTGTGCTCACAACCACTCACTCTTCAGTGTTAAAAACCCAAACCCAGCCCAGCAGCAACTAATCATCGGTGTCTGGTCTCAGCGACTCTGAAACGTCTGCATAAGGTCTGACCAAGAGCTGGATGTGTGCTTAGGATAATCTGTGCATTCAAAGCCCAAGCAGTCCTATTAAATAGCTTCAGTTTTCTGTGTGTCGAGTGTTAAATGCTCATAAACATCATTCTGGAAGCTGTCATGAGACCTGGAGGTGCTACAGAAATTTTCTCCTGTCCTTCCCATTTTTATAAACATTTGTGCTTATTTAAAAATAATTCATGAACCACTGAGAGCTTAAGTTGCATATTTTTAAGGGGAAGGAGGGAATGATGGTCTGTGGATCTCCCCATTTCTATTTATAGAGTGTTTCACAAAGCATTTAGCTCTGAAACGCTATACAATTGATAATATGTGGAAACGTATGCCATTGGGAGTCAAATGGGCATATTTCAGAGATGTTTTGTAAAAGGTACCACACGGTGCTTGCCTCATAGTTAGTAGTCAGTAAATATTAGTTCCTTTTGAATATTTATTGGT
This sequence comes from Myrmecophaga tridactyla, assembly GCA_004026745.1. Lineage (NCBI taxonomy): Eukaryota > Metazoa > Chordata > Mammalia > Pilosa > Myrmecophagidae > Myrmecophaga > Myrmecophaga tridactyla. The sequence continues at coordinate 39,172 of PVIY010020706.1, forward strand.
GCTTTAGCTTGATGAGTCTAACTCATGCTATGCTTAGAAGTTTTGTTGTCTTTACTTTCCAAGGGATTCTTATGTTTGCTTTCTTGCTATCTGTTGGATGCTGAGGCCACATCAGCATGGAGAATCCAAAGCTGATGTAAGTGCACAGAGGTGAGAATCTGGGGAAGCTGAGGAGACAGGGTGACGTGGAGTTTTCTAGTCCCCCGAGAAGAAGATTTTGCACTCTCCCAGGGCAGTCATGCTTCAAATCGCGGGGCTCTGAGGTCAGAGGTCAGGTCATCTCTTTGTCTTCCCTCTAGTCCACTTAGTAATTTGTTCATTCATTCCTCAAGTTGGTGGTAGTCAGACAACCCTACTCGTCCCCAGACCCCACCTATAAATGGATTATCATGCCCACGAGTAAATATTTACTAGGTGTTAGCTTTAGCAAGAAATACAGAAATGCATAACACGGTCCCCCAACTTCACAGGAGCGGCTACCTGGCCTTAGAGACTGTTGAAAGGTGTCCCCCAAACCCACGTCCACCTTGGACCTTAGAACGTGACCTTATTTTGAAACAGGTTCTTTGCAGAGGTCATCCGTCCAGGTAAGCCAACACTGAGTTGGGGTGGATCCCAGTGAGGCTGGAGTGAAGGCTCTGCCGGCCAAGGGAGCTGGAAGCCACGGGAAGGCGGGAGGCGGCGAGGCGCGCCCTTCCCCAGAGCCTTCGGAGGACAGCGGGCCAGTCTCCAGAAATGCAAGAGTGGACCCCTGTTGCTTTAAGCAGTTGGGGTAATTTGTCATGGACGGCCTAGTAAACTAAGGCAGAGACCAAAGGGAAAGAAAGCAACGTGGAAACAAATACACTTCCCGTCCCAGGGGCAGTCCAGTTGTGGGTGTGCGGTCAGGCTCCCTGAGGAGCCTGGAGCATGGCCTTTCCGGGGAGAAAGGGGGTGCCTATGGCCGGCTCCGGCCCAAGACCTTTCACATGCACCTCGGGACCCATTAGCAGAAAGAGAAGAGCCACGGGTTGACTCTGGGCCCCAGCTATGCATGGCGGCTGGCTCCTGGAGCAAGCTGCCCCGTACCTTGGGCCCCTCCTGGGCCACGTGAGGGCTGCAGCCCGCGGTGGGGACAACTTGAGACTTCTGTATTTTTTTTTTAAGCCAAGCAGAGGAGTCAAGAGTCAGGAGACCCAGGAGATAAGCCAACAACCACCTGAGGCAGGGCTGGTATTTGTTGCGATGCCTAATTTTAGAAGCCGAGCCTCAGGAGATGCCTCAGAGCACATGCGAGTGACTCCAGGAAAACGCTGAGACGGAATGTCCTCGTTGCTGGGCTGGGGACCAGAGTGCACCGAGTGGTGCAAACAGGCGGCTGCGGCTCAATCCTCGCTATGAGTCTAATTAGCTCCTCCGAGAATAAGGGAGCAGACACGGTGGGCGTTGTAGGACAAAGGTAACTTTTCCTCCGTTGACTATCCAGGAAGCAAATAGGAGGGGGACGTAGGAAGCTTCCAGGTGGAGGGCTCCTCCCGCTGAAGCCTCAGCTGCCGTGCAGGGAGGCCCGGCGGCTGCAGAGCTCCTCAGTGAGCAGGCTGTGGCCCTGGCACTCCCTGCCCAACCGCGCGTCCTGCCATTTCGAGGCCTGTGAGACGGGGAATGCCGCCTCTCTCTCTGCGTGAGATCCTCATTTGTTCTTTTGATGGGAATACATTCGAAATCATGAGAGAGCAAGAGAATGATCTCAGTCAAAGGGGGCATTCTCCTTTATTTCCAATTTACTCGGATGGAATAAAGAAACCTTTTAAAGCAAAGTGGTATCTCGGTGACTTCATCATGGTTCGCAGACTGGTCTTCTGGGTTTTAGCCTTTTCCTTGCACAGAATAGGGTTGATTTCAGGGACAGAATCACACGAATCAAGCTTGAAGGAAACTGATGTGTAAACAAAATGCCAGTTAATGTTCTGCGAGTTGGATATTTGCATTAATTGGATCTGGACACTATCATCCCGGGAAGTAAAATTATAATTAGAAAGTTGCTTGAGAACTATGGACCAGACCTACAGGAACCACTTGCGAATTCTTTCCTAGCCCCTGGTACGGGGGTGGAGGGTGACCCGGGGGGGCTAATGGTCTGGGAAGGATGGTTTATGCACAGGAGATTCCAAGGAGGTGACAGAGAAACAGTGTGCAGGCCATGAGCATGTTAGAGGGAATAGGTTCCTAGGCAGGGGGAGAGGTAGGTGCCAAGTGTGTGTTGTGGGGTTGGGGCTGGCCAGGGGGCCCTGGGCTGGAGCGGAGCGGGCTGGAGCTGAGGGGGACAGAGGCCAGATCCTGGGACCCCTGTTGGCTGCGGGGAAGGCTTCGGATTGCACTCCAAGTTGATGACGAGTTATGGGGCTTGGACCTGGTGAGTGGGGCCCCGAGGCTTCTTTTAAAGGGTGCACCCTGGGGTGGACGGTAGACTGCGGGGAGGCTAACTGGGGAGGAGGCCGAGGCAGCGGGAAGGCTGGGCAGAGTGGGAGAGGACAGTGGCGTGGACTGGCGGCACTGGTGGGGGGCAGCACCCACGTGGGATTCTGGTGAGGATCGCAGCTTTTACGCAGGATGGTGACGGCATCCGTTCCTGGCCTCCCTGCATCCCCACCGAGGCCTCTGTAGCCTGACCCCCCCACACCAATCTGGCCGCCTCCCACCACTCTGCTTCTCTTTACTGGGGCACGAGAGCGCTTTGGGGCCCTGGCCTGCGTCAGGTGCTGCCTTCCTGGACCCCTTGCTGGCCTCCAAGCTCCCCTCCTGCTCCTGTTCCTGGGTGGAAACGGCACCTGGGAACAGCCAGGCCCCTCGTCCTCCATCCGATGCTTCAGGAGCCCGGTCTGTGAGAGGTACGAGGCCTGGGGCACTGGAGCTGAGCCCCCCTGGCCTTGAATATCCCCTCTCGTCCATTTGCCTTCTCACCCGTCCTCAGGCCGCAGTGCCGGGCCTTCCCCCATTCCTGCAGGACAGCCCTGGGTTCGAGCCCCAGGAGCCCATTGGCCAGCCCAGCCTTGTGAAATGGAAAAGGATAGAGAGAAGGATTTAGAAAACCCTTTTCCATCCCAGCAAATCCCTGCGGTGGATGTGATAATCCTGTGAGGACGTGAGCAGTTGACCGTGGCGTCTGGCTCAGCACGCTTGCTTTAACATTTCAACAGCCCCTCCAACACTCTCACCTTCAGCTAGGAAGAGGGCCATGTACAGAGAATGAAAAAGAAAGGCACATGGATAGGTTTAAAAAGACAACTCTTCTCACAGAGGTGAGCCTGCAAAGGTCTCCGCAGGTTTCGCCCCGAGGACCATGCCGGGTGCCCGGGGCTGTGGCCATGGGGTTGCTGTCACCTGGGCAGATGCCAGGCCTTTTGGAAAGTCTCCAGAGAAAGCAGCTAACCTGATCTGAGGGGTGACTGCTGCAGGGGAAGCGCGGGGTGGGGTGAGGCCCGCGAGAAGGGGGGTGAGGCGGGGACAGCCCTAGGGTGCGGAGGGCTGACACGCCCTGCTCTGCACTGCCAGGGTGCAGTGATGCCCCTGGACGCCGCGGTCCCGTCTCCTCTTCAGAAGGTAGGAACAGAGCCAGGAGCGTCGCTGGCCTCCTGGTGGACGTGTCCTTGGCTGCGTGGATTTCTGGGCCAGGACAAGTGCAGGGCTGGGGCATAAGTCTTCCTGACGGCCACGTGGCCAAACAGTGACTTCCTCCATGGCACCCCTGCCTGGGAACCTTCGGGCCGCAGCTAGGCACCTGGTTCCTTGGTCTAGTGTGCCTGGACACAGAGGGTCAGTGGTGGCCGAGCGCCGTGAGGAGGCCCTGGGTGGGGGCTGGCTCGTCCCAGGGCTGATGTTTGCTCGCAGATGCAGACAGGCCGTGTGACAGGAACTGTGGATGGGCACTGCAGGGGGCACTGCGGAGGTACTGCGGAGGGCACTGCAGACGCCTGGGGCTGGGTTCTGGAAGGGCAAGCTCTCTGGGCAGTGAGGCACAGCTGCCAACCTCTTGCCAGAGGAGAAAAGCCCTGTGTTAGGAACCACGGAGCCTTCTGGAAGAAATCGGGGTTGTTTTGTAGAGATAGTTGTGTTGGCACAGAGTGGGGCATTCGTTTCCTTCAGTTTATTCCTTCAGCGTGCGCAATTGGAAATTTTTTATCACTCTGGAATTACTAAGTGGTTACTAAGGATTATTTATTTTTTAATTTATATTTTCAAGAAAGCTTTTATTTCTTTTGATTTTAAAAAGTTTGCCCTTTCTGAAGCCAATTTGTGTGTGTGAGTTTCAAAAACCTTGGCAGGGAAAGGAGAGGCTGATGGATACCTCCAGCGGGGAGGAGTGTGGCAAGGGCAGGCCCCTCCCACTGTGCCCACCGGCCTGCCCACAGCCCCTCCCACTGTGCCCACCGGCCTGCCCACAGCTCCCTCCAGCTGT
>PVIY010020707.1:0-44020 GCA_004026745.1 Myrmecophaga tridactyla
AGAAGGCACATGGCGAACACAGTCAGGGCTTCTCTCTCAGCTGGAAGGGCACATGGCGAAGATGGCGTCATCTGCTAGCTTACTTTCCTGGCTTCCTGTTTCATGAAGCTCCCCGGGAGGCGTTTTCCTTCTTCATCTCCAGAGGTCACTGGCTGGTGAACTCTGCTTCTCGTGGCTATGTCGTTTTCCTCTGCTCTCTCTGAATCTCTTTCTCCAAAATGTTTCCTGTTTTATAGGACTTCAGAAACTAATCAAGGCCCACTCAAATGGGTGGAGACATGTCATCCCCTAATCCAGTTTAACAACCATTCTTAACTAAATCACATCAACCAAGGAGATGATCTCATTACAGTCTCAAACATACAGTATTGAATAGAGATTATTCTACCTTTATGAAATGGGATTTATATTAAAACATGGCTTTTCTTAGGGGGCATACTTTCTTTCAAACCAGCACACCCATTCTAACTTTTTCTTGTTGGAAGGGGCTGTCAATAATAAGGGATGGGGGATAGAACTAGTTGATGTTCTGGAAGGGCTGGCCCGCTCTGCATTTCAGGACTTTATCTGATCCAGGGACCCATATGGAGGTTGTAGGTTTTGGAGAGTTACCCTAGTGCATGGAACCTTTGTAGAATCTTATGCCCTAGATATTCTTTAGGATTGACAGAGTTTTTGTTTTTCAAAGCCTAACAGTTTATTGGGATGAGAAAGCAAGGGAAAAAGGTAGATAGGAGAGCGAAAGACAGAAAACAGATGGGAAGCCAGCAAAAGGAAAGAGAAAATGGCTTCGGATATTTGTTTTGGGAGCTGTGTTTTAAAGGAATAGTGACATCAGGAGGGGAGGGTGCCTACTAGATAGTGTGTCAACCCTTGATTAGTTTTTGTTTTTTTTAATAGTGGCCATTCTAGTGGGTATGAAATGATACCTTACTGTAATTTTGATTTGCATTTCCCCAATAGCTAATGATGTTGAGCATCTTCTCATGTACAAATTTAGGCATTTGTATTTCCTCTTTGGAGAAATAGGTATTCAAGTCTTTTGCCCATTTTTAAATTGGGTTGTTTGTCTTTTTATTGTTGTGTTGTAGGATTTCTTTATATATTCTGGACATCACATATGTGGTTCCCAAATATTTTCTCCCCTTGAGTAGACTGCCTTTTCACCTTTTTGACAAAGTCCTTTGATGCGCAAAAGTATTGAATTTTGTAGAGCTTCCATTTATCTATCTTTACTTTTGTTGTTTGTGCTTTGGGTGTGAAGTCTAAGGAACAATTGCCTACCACAGGCAATGCTCCCCTACATTTTCTTCCAGGAGTTTTATGGTTCTGGTTTTTATATTTAGGTCTTTGATCAATTTTGAGTTAACTTTTGAATAAGATTTGAGATAGGGGTCCCCTTCATTCTTTTGGATATGGATATCCAGTTCTCCCAGTACCACTTGTTGAAGACACTCTTCTTTCCCAATTGAGTAAACTTGAAAGCTTTGTTAAATATCTATTGGCCATAAATGTGTAGTTCTATTTCTGCACTCTCAATTTAATTCCATCTAACTTTATGCCAGTATCTTGCTGTTTTGACCACTGTGGTTTTTGTAATATGTTTTAAAGAAGTGTGAGTCCTCCAACTTCATTTGTCTTTTTTCAAGATGTGTTTTGGCAATTAGGGGTCCCTTCACTTACAAATGAAGTTGATCATTTATCTTTCCAATTCTGCAAAGTAAGCTGTTGAAATTTTTATTGCAATTATGCTGAATCTGTAAATCAATTTGGGTAGAATTGACATCTTAACAATATTTAGTCTTCTGATCTATGAACATGAAATATCCTTGTTTATTTAGGTCTTTGATTTCTTTAAGCAATGTTTTGAAGCTTATTGTACAGCTCCTTTTCATCCTCGCTTAAATTTATTCCTAGATATTTTATTAATTTAGTTGCTATTGTAAACGGAATTGTTTTCTTGATTTCCTTCTCAGCTTGCTCATCACTAGTGTATAATGATTTTTGCATGACGATCATGTATCTCAACACTTCGCTGAACTCGTTTATTAGCGCTGGTAGTTTTCTGGACTTTCTATATATAGGATCATGTCATCTGCAAATAGTGAAAGTTTTATTTCTCCTTTCCAATTTGGAAGTCTTTTATTTCTTTTTCTTGCCTAATTGTTCTTGCAAGAACTTCTAGCACAATGTTGAATAACAGTAGTGTGCACTGTACTGTTGGAAATCCATGAGAAGATGAAGATGCGGTCTGCCAGAGGTGGACTGCTCCTGTCAGTCTTCTGAGGAGCCTCATTAATTCCACAGGATGGCAAGACAGCACTGCAAATGACCCCTTTGGTATATGAGTCTCTTAAGTGCTATGACAAGATTTCAGAGAGGAGATCACTGTCAAAAGGGGCCCTCAGAAGGGAAGATTTCAGGGATGGAGTACAGCTTGATTTAGGCTCCAGGATGTGTTGGATGGGATTGCTAAGAAAGGAGAGAGGGGACGGGACTCAGCCTAAACAAACCGTTTGTCCTTGACTGGAAAATAAACAATGAGCAGCCAGGTCCAGTAGAAGAAGTTATGTTTAAGACATAGTAGACAGACAAGGCTAGAAAGGCCGATTGTGGCCAAGCTGAAGCATATTTCCAATGCCAGTCTGATGTTAACACCACCTGTAGACAATGGGGAAAGAATGGGAGAGCCACACAGTCTGGTTCCCCACCCAGCTGCATTAGCCTCTACTGAATGACCTTGGGCTAATTACCGAGCTTCTTTGGGCCTCAGTTTCCTTATCTATACATTAAGGATGCTGAGAATAATTGTTTCTACCCTTGGAGCTGTTGTGAGATTAAGGGAGATACTGCACAGAAGTGCCCATCATGTTACCAGGTACATGGTAAGCACTCAGTTAAGTGTTAGCTGTAAATTATTCAGAGCAGTAGAGTAGCACAGTTAGGGAAGGAGTTTAGGAGGATAATAGGTAGCCATGGAGAAGTTAGATTGGAGAGAGACAAGACTGAAGAATTAGGAGACTATTATAGTAGTCTAAGCAAAAAAAAAATGATAAAGATCTGACCTGGATTGTCCAAGAGAAGATGAATCTAAGATACTAAGTGAGAAAAACGGATGGGTCTTGATGACTGGACAAAGTGGTCTCCAGATGGTTTTTGGGGGGTGGGTATTCCTAAGCCTCATGGGTCCCAAGAGTACTTGGAAGAGAGGAATTTGTGATTTGTGAGAGGTTCGGGATTTTAGGTAGAATGGGCAGTCTTTGGTGTGGTGGCTCTAAGGACCTTCCAAAGGTTCCCTGGCTATGGCTCTCTGAAATTCTATAGCAGACTGGTTTTAGGCAGTTCTGATATTAAAAGACAGTGGCACTGGGAAAATGACACTTCTTCTCTGGTAGTGAAGCTGAAAACTGGCCTTAATCAGCAAGAGAGGAGATAGATGACCAGAATCTGAGGGCCCCTGGGGGAAAAAATGAGGAACAGCTTCAACGTGGGGGTAGGACTGGGGGTCCTGTCACAAGGAGAAAGGAACACTGAAAGAGGAAGTGGAAGAATGCTGAAGACACAGCCCATTTTGCAGGCTTCTTTTTGACATCACCATCAGCCCACTTGGCAGCCCTTAGGTTTTTAGGGCATGTCTCCTGTGCCTAATTCAAACTTCAAGTGCTCACTGCCTTTTATAAATGTTAGATAAACTGAAGTCACATGAGTCTTTGATCCTGTCAGGGTATAATCAGAATCAAATCAGAATCAAAGGAGAGAAGGCATGGGCATGGAGCCCCATTGTTGGGTAAAATGTAATTATGCTGTTTGCACGGGAAAACAGCTTGGCCTAGAGCACTTTTACATTAATATCTTACTCCTTCCCTCTGGGTAAGGCTGGTGCTGGGAAATGAACGGCTGCCCCCACCCCCCTCTCAGGCTCCTCCCATGGGAGTTCCAGCCCAGCCCAAAGAGAGGGATCTGACCTCTGAGTCAGCCCCAGAATTGATCCCATCCTGGAGTTAACTCTAGATGAGAAGAGAAGCCAGCCAGCCCTGTCTTTCCTGCCCCTGGAGTCACCTACCTCCCAACCCAGTCTCTGGAGTTTGGTGTTGACCCTCTCTTTCCTTCAGGAGCCTACCCCTGTAAGTACAAGTGGGAGTTCAGCAGCAGGCAGGCACCAGAGAAGAAGCCAAATGGTGTCAGAAGACTCACACCTAGAAAGAACAAGTCTAAAAGGGAGTTAAATGAAAAAAGAGCTTAAGGAGGTCTCAGACACTCCATATCAGAGTGAGTCCAAGCCCCAAACAACACCCCAGAGACTGAGAGCCTCTTTGGCATTTTTGGCTCCATAGAGTACATGAGCCAGATCTCACTGGATACCACTGCAGCCACACCACAGAGCCACGGGCTCTTTTTGGAATTCATTTTGAATTTTATTATTATTATTTTTTATCTCTCTTGCCTTTTTGTCTTCCAGAGCGGAACACTTAAGGATCCGGACACCAGCAAGACCCCTCCTCAGCGGCCACCCCCCCAAGGTTGTTTACAGTATATTCTCGACTGTAATGGCATTGCAGTAGGGCCAAAACAAGTCCAAGCTTCTTAAAGTCACTGGTAGTTAATTTTTCAAAGCAGAAATTTTAAGCCAAAAACAAACAAAAAGAAAGAAAGAAAAGGAAAAAAAAAAAAGCAAGGAAGGCGGGGAGGGGAGCCACAGACCCTCCCATTGGTGCCATTTCTGCGTTCTTTCAGTGCTGACTGGACTGTGTTTTTCCTATGCAGTGTCAGCTCCCTCTGTCTGGTTGTTTACCTGTTCCTGTTCGTGCTTGTAGCGCTCACTTACGTTTCTCTGTATAACTCATGATTCCAGGGCTGTTTGTCAACAGTGTACAAAAGAATCGTGCCTCTCCCAAGTCTATCTTCCGAATGGGTTGATTGTATTTTTTAAATTATTACATAATGTGGGGTGAAATAGAAGTAGGGGGTTGGACAGGGGAGAAGTAAGGGGCACAAAAATAAAACCCAACTCCCCTCTCCCTCTCCTCAGGCGCAGATTAGCCCCACCCCCCACCCCCACTGCTTGCAGCCATGAGTGTGCTTGGGATCTTTAATGAACTGTGCTCTTTGCTTCCTTTCTGCATGACTAGGGTGAATAGATGTTTAAGAGATTTTCAGGGTCTAAATTCCATAACTCCATCCATTGAATTTGAAGGCATCCACCTTTTTCTCCATTTGCTAAAGTGCGGTACAGTTTGAGTATATGTGAATAGGCTGGCTGTGTGCTTGTAGAGCTCTTGTATTTTTAGTGATGACATGAAATATAATGAACAAACTGTTATCAGGAATGTGTTCTGTATTTTACATCCCAGTGTACACCTTTGATTTTATTATTAACTAATTAGCTATGAGACTTTTTTTTAAATGGGGCCGCTGAAGTGCAATATCAAAGTGAACTTGTGAATATTTTCTGTGTATTGATCCCAGTCCCCCTAAGTTGTTTCTTTGTTGCTGTTTCTGAATTGGCCATATGTATGCTTCTGTGGAACTGAGGCTGCTTTGTATTCCCCAAAGTTTTACCTGTGTAGAGAGATGGTTCCTTAGCAATGCTGGTCCTAGACTGAAAATGTGGGAAGAATCAGATCATTCTGCTGTTGGCCTCTCCTGAGGCATCATAACTCAAGACCAAATCCAAAATATTCCATTTCATTCAAGTGGGTACATTGCCTATGCAACTCTGAGGTGGAGTCCTACTGTCCTTCTCAGCCATTACTGAAGCCCTCTGGAGTCGAGAATGAAGCCTTTATCTATCCTGGGAAGAACAATCTAGGTTTTAGCTTGTGTGTGTTATGGGTGGAGGCCCCATAGCCATGGCTCTGGAAGAACCGTCACGGGTGTGTCCTCTTCACTCCAACAAGCAACCAACCTCTGGGCAGGTGATAAGACAGTTAAGGAAAGCCAGGCCTTGGGTTCCGTGCCTCATCTCGCCATCTCCTGGCTAGGCTGGGAACAGGCAGCAAGTGGCCTCCTCTAGAAGACGGTCTGTGGAGTTCATGCCAGCAGTTTGCCTTTTAGAAGAAGTGCTTCTGGTTCTACTCTTAGATTCCCTCTCACCTCTGTACTGACATGTCACTGTTCTGGATTGCCATGTCTGAGGAGTAATTGGTGTTGGTGTTATATAACACAATTTACGAGTCAAGGGGCATGTGCCCTGTGTTCTCCTTTTGTTGCTGGCAAAGTCTGAGGCCACAGAGAAATGCATTGAGTGTGAATGTTCTCGTGTGATCCCTCCCTCAGATGATGATGGTAGTTGTTGATCTGTTGTAAATATATACATATATGCATATATACACTTCCAGGTGGGTTGCATAAGATTCAGGTTCTTAAATACCTCCCAATCTGATGAAATGATAGGAAGGAATAAAGCAACATTTCCCAGAATGCAGGAATATTTTTAATTTTTATTTATTTTTGTCTAAGCGGTAATGGTGAACTGACGGTGGTGTTGCTTCTCTGCATGTTATCAGTATGAACATCCAGGTGCTTTTCATGTGATATCCATGAGCCACGAGTATGAAGTTGCCATTTGAATTCAGTCAGGTTGCAGAGGGGTGTCAGGCAAGGCCTCTCAGGTAGTGGAGAAACTGATCATGGCTCCCACTGCCAAACCACAAGCAGGCAGCATAACCTGATTGCCACGTGCCCTCAGGCAGCATGCTAAGGGACAACTCTGTGGCCTGGGGGACATCCATGTCACAGGCTAGGATTGCTGTTCAGGTGTTTTTGTACCCATTTATTTTCTGATGTTGTCCCCCTTTTTTGTACTGATCCAGCTGGGAGAACCTCAGCCAATGCTGGAAGTGTGATTGAAGTACCTCTCTTTTGTGACTCTCTTGTACAGCTTAACGTGCAATAAAGGAAAAGTTATATCTGTCTTCAGTGTTAAGTTGTAAAGTTTTTGGCTATACAAGTCTCCCTGTACAAGTAGAAGAGCACCCAGGTTTCTGGTACAAGAGGCAAGCTATCAACCTGCATTACTTTGCAAGATAGTGCTAATACAAATGATGTCAGACTTTGGAAAGGCAAAAACCAATTAACATGAAATAACCTGTTAATCTATCAAGAACCATCTTCACTACTCTGATTTGAACTTGGAACCTCTTAGGCATACTAAACTATGTTTATGGTTTTGCTTACTTAACTTACTACTTTCTCTCTTTTTTAAATGTAACTGACCATGATATTGATTGGTTATTGATGATGATAAAGGGGAGCTGATGCCATGTAGTGGGTAAATGGGCTGACAATCATGCTGCTGTGGCACAGACAGACAATTTTGCATCACTTGAGGGTACAAGAGTTCTGGTATTTCCAGAAAACTAAGTTAAATCCCTATCCTCTGCTGTTGAGTTTCTGTGAACCCTCTCCTTCTAATAGACCTATGATGTGGAATTGAGGCTGAGAAATTGAATCTCCTAGGGCAATTGTGCATCTCTCTCATTACTCAGTGTGTAGAGATGGGGATGTCTTTTGACTTCTGAGCAAATCATAGCACTCTGGTACCATACTTACTGATTACCTATCCCCAGAGGAAGGATGGCCTTGTTCTCTACGGGCTGCCTGATGGTTTTCTGTCTCATGCTGGGAGAAGGGTATACTGGTCCTTTTTGGAACTCTCCTTTGCATATGATTCTTACCAAATCCCCAGGGGAGAATGGGATTGGAAATAATGGAGGATTTCACCACATTTACCTGAGAGGTACATCATGATGAACCCCTGAGGATGGTCCTGGGAAGAAAGGACTCATCTTGGTAATGGGGCGTGAGGTTCATGCTGAAACAAAGCACTGGTGGCCATGTGGAACGTAACAAACTAGCGCAGACCTGGACTAGATGGAGGCCAGCTGCAGACAGATACACTCAGTCAGTGATCACCTATGACTGTGAAACACCTCGTTCTTTTACAAGAACTCTCTCGTCCATTATTATCCTAGAAACTTACTACAGTCTTGTGAGATAACTAAGGCTAGGATGTAATTTTTCATGGTTTTGTGGTTGGGGAAACCAAGGACCAGACCAGAGAAGTCTGGTGACTTGCTAGAGTATTTCTTAGGTTTTTGGATTTCAAATCCAATGCTCTTTCCACCATCCTGTACTGCTTCGGCTGTGTGAAATTTGGGGCTTCCCTAGGCCCTAGAGCAGGGTGGCCTGTAGCTGAGGATCCCCTGGGGAAGAGGAATGGGGCCAGCCCACAGTGTGAGGGGGCATTTGTGGGAGAGCTCGCCTCTGATTGGGGCCTGCTTACCCCATGGTTTCATCCCTGTGCTTCTGACTTCTGCAGAGACTGAGTTGCTGTGTCTCTGAGGACAAGCACATAGTAGCAATGTACAGGGGGAATGAGGGACTCCTCTTGGAGCTCTTCAGAGCCTCAGGTTGCTTCTTGTAATAGTTTATCCTTTTGATAAATAACTAACCACGCCCTTTGAGACGTAGATTCTAATAAGGACACCCTTTAATATGGTTAAATTATGAAGTTTTTCTTGTACTGAACCTAGGGGGCCCTGGGCAACCCCAAGGAATGCAACCCCCAGGCAAGGTGCTGCCTCCACGCCGGCTCCCCCCTGGACCATCACTGCCACCTTCCTCCTCTTCCTCCTCCTCCTCTTCTTCCTCCTCCTCAACTCCTCCACGGCCGGGCGGCCCCACCACCCACGGAGATGCACCCTCCAGCAGCAGCTCCCTGGCAGAGGCCCAGCCACCCCCGGCTGCTCCACCACAGAAGCCCCAGCCTCACCCACAGCTCAAGTAAGAGACAACTCAGCAGCTCCTTCCCCTCCCCCTCTTCCTGCCCCTCCTCACAGGCTCTGGGCTCCAGAGCTGCTAGAAAGCACCTTCAGTCAGGCCTCCTCCTACAGGTATTCTGTGGTGGTGTTCCTTTGGAGGGGGAAAGGGTGAGCATAGTCGGGGTTGATTGGAGAGAGTAGGAAAGAGGGAAGTGAAAGCCTAGAAGCTCAGACCCTCCCCTTTCTTCCCAGGGAGTGGCAGTGAAGCAGAGTTACTGCCCATCTTATTCTTATACCAGCTTCCCTAAGAAAACAACTTAGGGTGTTTTTGTGGTGGTGGTTGTTATTTTTAACCCTGCCTCCCACTCTTTTTTCCATTTCTTCTCTGTCCCTCTCTCTTCTCTTTCTCTCATTAAAAAAATAGATAGATGATAGATAGATAGATAGATAGATAGATAGATAGATAGATAGATAGATAGAAGATAGATAAATAGATCTTGACAGCTTCTGACTCACAGTTTAGAGTGTCCAATCATCAAGGCTGCCCAGAAGGAAAAGGGAGAAGTAGTTAAATCTGTTTCAACTTTTTACCTTCAACTCTGTCAGAAGGAGGTCAGTTTCTGGTGTGGTCCTCAGAGGAGGGCCCAAGACCCCGAAGAACTCTATCCTCTTAGGTTCTCTAGCTCCCAGCCCAGTAACCCTAGAAGCCCCACCACACTGTTCTGTCTCAGAGGGAAGAGCAGAGGCCTCCCTGGAAAGCAGATAGCTGTGTTTGGGCAGAGCCAGCACTTGGGTTTCCCACCCTCTCCCTCAAGAACCTGAGATGCTTCTAAACTGGTTTCAGTGTTCCCCAACAGGCCTCTCTCATTACAGTCCCATCAGAGCTTCTCAGAGTGAGGTAATGTGCAATCAGTGAAGTCTTCAGGGAGCAGGAAAAAGGGATTTATAGTTTTTGGAGCTCAAATAAACCACTTAGAGATGATCTACTCATGGCACAGACAAGGAAACAGCAAGAGAGATTCGATTAATTTTCCTTTTCAAAGCCACACAACTGGTTAGTGGCAAAGCTAGGCAAGGGCTCCGTCTCCAGATTATTGCTTTCTTTGGGTTTTCCCGTCCTGTTTGTCAGGAGGGGCATCACCCTCTCCCGCTTCCCAGCTCTGGCCAAGGGCACATTTCTCATATCACCTGCCCCATAACCTCCCTTCAGCCCGGTTGTTTTCTGCATGACGACTTCTTAATCTCTCCTTCCTTCTCATTCTGTGACTCTGGCCCCCATCTGTGGACAGATCTTTGGCTGTCACCCCCTCTGGGCCGAGGCTTGTACCCTCTGCCCTCTGCCTGTGAATGCAGAGGAGCCCCCACTCCCAGAGCCAGCATGTTCAGGCTCATCCCAGCCCTAATGAAAGGCAGGGCTTCTGCCACAGGCTTACCGGAGAAGAGAAACCACTCGCAGTCCTGTAGAAGGGAGTTTCCTGGATTGCACCCAGTATTTAGGGAAGGCCTGGGAGTACCAAGCCACCAGGAGAAAAGTTCGGGAGCCAGAAACCAGCAGGAAAAAGAAAGAGTGGGAGTCAAGAAAGAGACAAGACGGGCAACTGGAGAACCCTGATCTCCTGTTGTCTTCTAGAACGCTACGTTGTGTCTTCCCACTGCTTTCTTGCCTTCACTGTTTTTCCTCTCTGATTCCCTAGGCTCTACCGGGAAAAAGTAAATCCCTAAAGTGTGTGTGATTCGTATTTTTAAATTAGCAAACTACCTAATCAACTTATATAGGATTGATATGTATATATTTTGCCCCTGGACACCCTGAACTCCGTAGACCTCACGTTAGGGTTCCTCTAAGGAAAGTTGCCGGAGAGTTCACGTCCATTTTAAGAACAGGGACGCTTAGACACTAGAGTTCGGGGCAAGCCGAAAGGTTCTTTTGGAATTAGAGGCAGACAGGGCCTAGCAATCATTTCATTGAACATCTATATTTTACATATGAGTTAAGCCCTAGAGAGTGATGTGGCTTATTCTAAAGTCAAAAATGAGGAAGTGGGAGAACTGAGACTTGTTCTGATCCAGGTTCCACTGCTTGACAGTTGGTGGAAACTGTCAAGGCCCCTGGTTGCTACATTTCATCAGAGGGAAAGGATGTGTGATTCCTAGATCAGTATTTACCAGGTTGAGGCCTCTAAGATTTAGCAGGAAATAAAAAAAAAAGAAAGAAAGAACTCTGAGTCACCCTTTTTCTTCTCTCCATTCTCCCTTTTTTCCTTCTCTCTTTTTTCCCCTTCTCCCTCATTCCCACACTGCCCCCATTCTTCCCTGTTTTAGCAGCACTCAAGGTTAGGAAAACAGTTTAGGGGCCTCCTGGTGTCCTAGTAGCACTGCCCCTTCTGGCTGCCACCTTTCTCCTTGATCACCCTGGTCTCCCTGGGGTGGGAATGGTTGTGTATCCCCATGTCACCGTCCTCCCCTGCCTGGCTGGGAACACCACCCTCTCATGTTCTTTCTGGTTTTTATCTTCAAGCAAGTCGCAGTCCCTGACAAATGCCTTCAGCTTCTCTGAGTCCTCCTTCTTCCGGTCTTCAACCAATGAGGATGAAGCCAAAGCGGAGACCATCCGGAGCTTGAGGAAGTCCTTTGCCAGCCTCTTTTCAGATTAGCTCTTCAGACACACGGGGCACCCGGCCTGACCGGGAAAGGCATCTAAGACGTTGACCAGCAGTCAGTCACGCTCAGTGGTGATGTCCCATGACCTTGACTTGTGTGGCCCCTTCCTCTGCCCTGTTGTGCTAAGTGATGTTGTGCAGCTCAGAAAGGACCACGTGCCGGTCTCAGGGCAGGTGCCTAACTAACAGGGGGCACCTGACATCAGGGAAGAAAGCGCTGCTTTCCTGTAGTCATGAAAGCTTCTTTCTGAGGTCCTCATTAGCTGTGAGTTTAGTGGCCTTATTGTGACAGCGCTGTCATGTCTTATTCTCCCCTGTGAAACCAGGGTGACCTTAACTCCTAGTAGCTTAACCTGGCTCAGACGCAGTGCTAAGCATGCCCCTCCCCCACATCTTTTGTCAGTGCGACATGTTTGGGAAATAATATACTTAACCGAAAGTACTCGTGACTCCAAGTTTTAGGAACTTACCTACACATGGATCCCTTTTTACACCTGTTTAACTGTTTAAAACACACCTGTCCAACCCACAAGATTCTTAGACTGCAGTTATGGTGAAGCAATTTGGGTCTGCTGATATTTGGGAGTATAAGAATCTGCAATATCTCCATTTTTCCTTCCTCTAGAGAGCAGTCCTTATCTGTTTGTGGCAGTAAGGAGTATGCATGACCCTGTAATAGTAGTATGCCAACTTTTGTGTTCATCTCCAAATAAATGTTAAGACCTTTGGTGTAATAAAATTAGTAACATTAACCAGCATTTGAATCAGCTATGAGGTCTCCTCTAGGCCACTCTTGACTGAGAGAGGGTATGTGAGGAATGTGTGTGTTTGCAAGTGTAGGGATGTGAAAAATATACAAAGGTGAAGATGTGTTGGTATGTGTATAAATGTGTTTATGTATGAGTGTGGTTGTAGGTGTATACCCGTGTTTGCAAGTAGTTGAGAGTATGTCTCTCCTTTAGTTGCCATTTATTCTGGGCCTCTTGGTACCCCCCCTTGTGGATTTCTCTCCTCTGGGATAGCTGGACTTTCTTTAGCAACTCAGCATTTCTACCTACTGTATTTAATTCTAGCTTTCCTAACAAGCATAGTACCCTTGTTCCACTAGCAGCCAAGTTAGACCTACTTGTCTGGTGCATCCGGCCCCTCAACCAAAGCCTTATGATGGTGTGAGGGCCCTGGACTGAACTGTTCTGATGAATGGGGGTCCCACAAGCCTGGCCTCCAGCATCGTGAAGAGTGCTGCAATTGAGGGTGGTCTTCAAGGGATTTCAATCCCGACTTCTTCATGACTCTCCAGTACTCAAGAGTACATTCCCAGAGACCACAAATGCTGTGAAGTAGCACATCTGCACTGATAAAAATAAATCAATACATTAACATTTTATCTAAATAATTGTCCTATACATAACACCCATCCTACTAACTCAACAAAATACTCATCCAAATGCCACAATCCTGCTAACTCTTCTCACAAGCAGTAGTTGCCGAGAGGTCAGAGAGTGAATTTCTCTGGGACCAGGGTCCTCTTTCTAACTACTTCAGCCCCTTGTTTCCTGGGTTCAAGGATCTTGAACCATGCTTACTTCTTATACTTAAAAGACAGAAAGTAGAACCTCCTGGTGAGTTATGCCAGGTTGGTGATAATCCTCCTTCTACCAGGACACACGTAATCAGGGAACAAACCAATCAAACAAAAGGGAGGGTGATTTGCTTAAACTAATTGATCTTTAAGGTCTCTTCAGTCTCCAACCAAGAGTCTACATTTGCAATCACTTCTATCCCCCTGCCTTTAAATATGTTTTAATAAAATGCATTTATTTAGTCAGAAAGCATTTGTTGGGCACTTAACTATTAGCTAAACATTGTGATGGATTCAAAGAACTAGTTACTAATACCTGTATATTACGTTCCATACACTTCTTTAAACACTTAACATATATCAACTTATTTATTTCTGACCACAACCCTGCATGATAGGTACTATTATTATTTGACAAATGAGGGAACCAGGCACATCAAGGTTCAGTAACTTCCTCAAGGTCACCCAGGTGGTAAGGAGTGGAACTGGAATCTGAACCCAAGCAAGGTAGCTGCAGAATTCATCACCCTAACTGCTTTGCTGTACTACTTTCATTTACTCTTAGCAGAGGCAATAATATATAATTTTAGTAAACTTTGCATAATGTGATAAGTCAACAAAACAAGATATATACCCCAAAATTCTTCATACCATACCTACCTTTCATGTCTTTCTACTCCCTGACCCAGAGAAAGGAGAGGTGGGAGAGGGTTAGAGAGCTTTTTGACCCCTTGTCCTAAAGTCATGATTAACATACACAAGATACCTTATTCTGATCAAATATAACTCTGGTTCTTAAAAAATTACTCATGATCTTCCACATGTGATGTCAAACCAAAACCCACAAGTTGCTTATTTAGAAAATGACTCAGCCTGGAACTGCTGGGGTGACAAAACGTGGAGGCATTTAACATAGGTCATGCAGCACCCTAGTACAAAGGACATATGGATTATATCTAACCCTTAGTAATGGGGTGGGACTAGGGGCAGGGAAGTTCCATTTATAAACACCTTCTTAATAAAGATAGCCACAGGACAGAGATTGGGAAATTGGCTACTCACAATAATTAGCAAATATTTGATGATTTCCGAGAGGTTAGTCACAGTCCATTGTAGATCTTCAATAGGGCAATTACGACCACTGTGCTTGGTGATCTCTCCAGCTTTGGGGGATTCCAAAATATTCACATCCTCTTTCCCAGATTAATAGAGATAAAGGCCTCATCCCTCCCTGTCCTCATGGAACTCACCATCTCCTTGGGAAATAAAATGAATTCATTCCATTCATTCATTTATTTATTCACAAGTCTTTATTGTGCAATTACTATGGGAGGAATATAGAACTGAGTTAAGCAAGGATTCTGCCCTCGTGGAGACAGCATATATACAAATATAGCTTAAAATAGAAAGTGGTAAGTGCCATAGTCATTCATTGGACAAATAATCAAAATGTTAGACATCCATCAGCTTGTTAAAAAAATTAAGTTGATAAGTATTGGTGAGGTTACAGGAAATGGAACTCTTCTTAAACATTGCTAGTGGGAACGTATATTAGTATACCCACTTTGGAGAACGATTTGGCAATACCTGACGCACAAAACCAATGACTCAGCAGTTCCATGTCCATCTAGAGAATCTCCCAAAACATGTACATGACGAGCCAAGTAAAAGAATACACGTTGCAGCACTGTTTGTGAAAAATAGAAAAAACAGGGAGTTAAAACATAAATTGTGTTTTATTCATATTCAGATACTATATAGGAGTTAAAGACCTGAACTAAATAAAATGAGGAGTTCTAATTTTTATCAGATGAGGTATGGAACAAGAATAAATAAGATGAGCCAAGTGTGTGTAAAATGGCACCAAGCAGTGAATGTTTTTGCAATCAGTAGACTTCCATCTAAGGTGGTCAGAAAAGGCTGTACCTATGAGGTGAGATGTAAGCATCAGGGCAAGGAGGGAATTCCAGCTGCGGGGAATGGCATGATTGCACAGAATTCAAAGCACCTGGACTTTCCAGCTGGAAAGTTTCATCTAGTTCCAGCACCTCATTTTACATATGAGAAAACTGAGACCTAGACATAATAAGGAGGTTGCCGTGGCATCAAGGATGTTAGTATTAGAAGCAAATGAGTCTCAATCCTAGTGTCTGGTGTGCCCTTTGAAACATCATCCTCTGCGAGATAAATGAAATGTGTTTCATTTCCAGAGGCACTACAGAGAGGAAGAGGCTTGTGTCACCATTTCAAAAAAGCCAGAAAGGGAATGGGAAGAGACAGTGGTGGGCCGTGGAAAGAGCTGGGCTTTGACTTCAATTTTGCATTTAAACCCTAGCTCTGCTAACTATTGAGCTTTTCTCTGTCTCAGTTTTCACATCTATAAAGTGAAGACAATATTCCCTTTCCGAGGAGGTTAAGAATCAAATGAAGTAGCTCTTATGCGCGCGCGCTCGCAAATTTGCGCATGCGTGCACCGTAGGTACAAGAAATGCTCTCTGTCTCAAAGGAGACCCGCTGTACAAATCCCAAAGCCCCTCTTTTCCAGGAATTCCGGGAGCTGCTGAATGAACACCAATAATGGCTTTCTTTGCCTTCTGCAACCAGGTGGCAGATAATGTTCACCTCATCTAACACCCTTTCCTAGGGCTACGGCTCTTTCAGTTTGAACTGGCCATATGAGTGGAGGAGGGTGGACACCTGTGGAGGAAGAAGGGCGCCCCTCTGAGGATCAAGGAAGCACATGTGCTGCCTCAGGAACACATCAGCAGTAGACGTGCACACACAGACACATGTACACAGAGCAAAAACCACTGCAGCTATAGAAATGACAACACATGCCCCATCTGACTTATAAGGGGTTCATTTTGAACACTCACACCAACCAATCATTCATACAGTAATGTGGTCTACTTCAAAGCAATTTCTTTGAGATGCTACACATTTATTCCAACAAGACTGCCGCATGTGCTCAGAAATGAATTGCCCTCAGAGCCGTAGTACATTTTTAAAATTTCTTTAACTTTTGCAAGAGCAGGAGTTCTTTACCTGTGAATCCAGAGACTCGCATACAAACTGTTGTCCTGTGTATTTTTTCAGGTCCTCAAAACAAAAAGAGATTAGGAATCATTGCTCTAGGGAGTGAATTTTGATTTTTAAAAACAGCTAAAATTCTTTTGGAGTCAAATCTAATGATTAAGCTAGGTGATTATACATAGGGCCCAAAACACATTGTGTGTGCTTATAAATGGGTTCTGAAGGAAATTAATCCCAGGAGAGGAATCTCAGATATGTTGAATAGTTTCTCTTTGAAATAAACGTCTAGCCTCATCAAGGCTATTTTGAAAGGGCATTTCAATGGACAAATTCTATTGTTTGTTAAAATAAACCATTTATTACTGTCTAATTCTGAAGTTACACGGCACTTTCAGAATAATGTTTTCCTCCACAAATAATAATAATCTCTCACATTGTTTAGTATTTTACAGTTTATATAGTTCCCTGCAGTTTAGAGGCACTTTACAGTTTACAAAGCACTGATTCATCCATCAGGTTGTTCAACCCTCACAGTAGCCCATGAGGTTTTCCATTATTATAGATGACTTTCAGGTGCCTGAGCTTTGGGCTCATGTTTTAATAGTACTTTTCCTCCGACAGTCTCTTGAATTTCAAAGCCTGTTGAGTGTGAACACGTGGGAAAATAATGCAACTATTCTTTCTCTATGATTTACCCTCCTCTCATTCAAGACCCTTTCATTCTTTGAGAACTTGCTTTCTATCTCGCTTGAGAATCAACAGAGTACACACACGCACACAAGGGCATGTCTAATGGCCTATATTTTCAGGACTCTTCTTTTGCTTTCATGGTAACTTAACCCCAGCCTGCCACTGTTACCAGTAAGATAACCCAAGGTAGAGGGAGGAGGAACACAGTAAAACTGGTAAGGGACCCACCCCATGTATAAATGAATGCTCCCCGGGAAATGCCACCTCTCTGATCACTTTCTGCCATCTACAAATCCACATACATCTCTCCTGATAAGAATTTTCACCCTTCACATGGTGAAAAGCAGTTCGTACAGACTGATGGGAACACTCGGATTTGAACTTCTTGGATCCACGCTAGACCTTACTGGTAATAATAGGGAATTATAAGATAGAACCCAAAGACAGATTGTCAAATCCTGGCCTATATATACTCTCAAACCAGCCTGAGACCTAGTGACTTGGAAAGTGGGCTGGAAAGACATTTGGGCTGCACAGTCACTGGGAGAACACAATATAACCCTTGAGATCTAAAGGCACTTTAACACCAAAGCAATGAATTCATCAATAGATTTCAATATAATATTAGTAGAAAGAGAAGGCCTGTAGATTATTTCTTTGTGATAACTATTCCTTTATTCTGACCGTACAGCTATCATTCTGGTTTAGGGGGTGTATGCGCAGCTCCTATTATGATAGCCTCCTAATCTGGCTTCCTGCCTTCAATCTCTTATACATTTCTGCCAGGTACACTTCTTTAAAAATCTCTGACCCTTCCATTCCCTTAGACAAAATTTGCAGTGGAGCCCTGTGGTGGCTTATGCACCCCAAATTTAGACATGTTCTTGGACTTAATCCACATTTCTGTGGATATGAACCCATTATAAATGGGATCTTGTAAAGATGCTATTTTTAGTTAAGGTGTACCTAACTGAATGAGGTTGGGTCTTAATCTAGACTCCCAGAGTCCTTTAAGCAGAACACATTCAGAAATAAAGAGAGATAGCCATGGGGAGGAGCTGGATGTTGGAAGTCGGTGGAACCCTGAAGAAAAAAGGAAAGGACAACACCATGTGATGAGAAAGCCAGGGAACCCACGGTTTGCCAGCCAGCCAGAATTCTCCCTACTGGAATGCTCCAAGACCGGAAGGCATGGAGGAAGCAAACCTTCCAGCCTCCAAAACCGTGAAACAATAAACTCCTATTGTTAAGCCAACCCACTGTGTGGTATTTGGCATAGCGCCCAGGAAACTAAGACAATCTCCATGCTTAGGGAGTGGAGCCCAAACCCCTGAACTTGGTATTTATGGCCCTTGGAGTTGACCACAATTTGTCTAGTGGCTAAATGTATGGGCTTTGGGTCCAAACAAACCTGGTTTCTGTACAGAGTCTACCACTTGCTAGCTATATAACCTTAGGCAAATGACTAAACTTCTCCAAGCCTGGGTTTTGTCACTAGTCTAGATTTTAGTAATAATAATCCTAACTTCATAGAAGATGATGCATGGAAAGTGTTGGATGCAGTACCTCGCACATATAAGCAAAAACCTAATACATTTTATTTATGATCATCATTGCTTTTAAACCTATCTCCCCTTACTCAGTTCCAGCTAAGCTGCTATAAAATTCACCATCCTTGCTTTTGTGTTCTTGCTGCACATGTATGCTCACATTATCATTTTTTAGCTATCCTTGGCTCCTTAAAAATTCCTTTACTTATCCTCATCATCCATCCAACTCCTACATATCCTTCAAGGCCCTGCTGAAATATCACCTACTCTATGAAGCACTTTCTGCCAGTCTCAGTAGTCCTCCGTGACTGTTCTCTCCTCTTAACTCTCACAGCAAACTCACAGCCCCTACTACTTACAAATCATATTGTTTTGCAAGCTCTCATAATTTTATTAAAATGTGTATCTATTTTATCTCTGTTCTATTCATAATTTTGAACTGTCATTTAAAAAATTTTTATTGTAGTAATGTATATATAACATAAATTCCCCCATTTTAACCACTTTGAACTGTTGTTATTGATGTTTTTTAACTTTTTAAATTGTATAACATAACATATAAACAAAGCAAAGAAAGAAAAAAAGCAATAGTTCTCAAAGCACTCTTCAACAAGTAGTTACAGGACAGATTCCAGAGTTTGTTATGGGCTCCCAAACATTCCTCTCAGATTTTCCTTCTAACTGTTCCAGAACATTGGAGGCTAGAAGGAATAAATATTTTTTTATCATCACAATCGACTTTTTTTTCTTTTTTGTGAAAAATAACATATATAGAAAAAAAGCAACAAATTTCAAAGCACAGCACACCAATTAGTTGTAGAAAAGACCCCAGAGCCTGGCATGGGCCACAACTCCACGATTTCAGGTCCCTACCTCCAGCTGCTCTAAGATACTGGAGACCAAAAGAAACATCATTTCAATGATTCAGCAGTCACACTCATCCACAACTCTGCACAACTCCATCATTACCCCAGATCACCCAGGCCATGGCCACTCCCAATGTTACTGATTTTTATATTGAATTATATCCTTCAGCTTCTTTTTCCTACCAAAACCTGTGTTTTAGGCTATTCTGAACTCCACATTTTTCCTGACATTTTTGAATGAAGATTCTCAAACACACAGAAAGTTGAAATAACTGTACAATGAGCATCCTTATATCCACCATCCATATTCTACAATTAACATTTTATTTATTAGCTATATTCCATATTGACCCAACCCTCTCTGCATCCAACAATCCATCTTTTTTGATACATTTCATAATAAGCTGCATACATGGTAGCATGCTTCACAAATCAAGCATATAAATCAGCCATCCAATAAAGACTTTGAAGATGAAACCTACAGATAAAGAAACTAAAGTCCTAAGCAATTAGTCCAATATTGCTTTACTGCAATCAGTAAATCAACAATATATTCCACTCATTTTCTCTGTGCTTGGTATTCTGCTAAATTCTGGGAATATAGTGATTAAGATGAACAAAACAGATGAGGTCTTTGCCATCACGGAGTTTACAGCTTAATGGGAAAGATATTGAACAGATTGTTACAAAGTCAAATAATAAAGTATGTGGAGATCCAGCTAATAAAGTATATAATGGGTTAGAAAAGGGATTCTGAGAAGAGCTGTTATGAAAATATAAGAACATTCCCAAACTTACTTCAGACTCTTACTGTTGTTGATCTCCAAAGGCTTAGATGAAGAAGAGTAATTCTTCATTTTCTGCATGAATAAATGACTATAGAATATAATTATTACTGTTATGGAAATATGAGTATAAAAGTTTGCCATGTTGCTATGACAAATACCATACAATGGGTTGGCAGACACAGCAAGCACTTATTAGCTCATGGTTTCAGAAGCTAGAAGTCCAAAACCAAGTTAGAAGACCATGTTTTCTCCCCAGAGCACATAATGAATGTTCTGGTGCTGACTTCCTGCATTCCTTCCAATTCCTTGGCTTGCATGTCTTTCTCCTTGTGTCTGCTGTTCTGGTCTCTGCTGACTTCCAGCTTCTTGGTGTGTGGCCTTCTCTGATTCTGGCTTCTGGTCTTCTCTCTATAAGGCCTCCAGTACTGGGATTAAGACCCACTCTAAGGTTAGTCACACCTTAACTAAAAATACTGTCAGCAACAGGTCTTTAACAAATTAAATTCACACGTACCTGGCTGCAGTTTAAGATTAAGAACATGTCTTTTGAGGGAGCACATAATCCAATCTACCACAAAGAGATACCTCACAAACTCCCCCAGATGAGGCCAGATGCCTCTTAATTACTGAGTGGAGAATTTTAAGGTGGATTCTCTTTGGGAGGAAAGATTCTCGGGATACATGGAGATGTTAGCCTGAACCCATCAGTTAAAGCTGTGAACTAGATACAAAGGTCTCTCGGGAACTAGGGGAGAGATGTTCAGATCAGACCACAGGAAGAAATGAATTTAGGCAAAAGGGACCCTAGTCTCAATAGAAGCTCAACTGCAGCTGGGACCAAAGAATTTTGGATTCAAGGATTTTTTTAAGAGTTGCCTCCTGAGCTGGACTTGGGAACTATTTTTAGACATGTAATTTTCTAGCAGGCTGGGTACGTATGATTAAAACATGACTTTTCCTTAGGAAATTCCTAGACCTTTCTGTCCTTTTCAGTGATTTAAAGGTCTCATTTTTTTCTTCAGAATTTGCTCTATTCGGATCTATTTTATAGTTCTAAGGTAAGGAAATGGATCCTTGACTGGTTTCAAGACCTGGGAGTCAGTCAATGAGATATCAAGTTTGTAGGTCTGATTAGATTTTTGAAGCCAGAATTTGGCTGAATTAAGCCAAGTTCATGGATTGGTCAAGCACGTCCACACCAGGATCTTTTTCTCTAAAATCACCATTTCAAGGACTTCGTTTTATCAGGAAGCAACTGCTTTCTTGTTTCCTTTTCTTTTTTATTTATTTTGCAATTATTTTATAGATCATTTATAGATAACTCTAAAAACATGCTGGATGAATGCATGTCTTCAACAGAGAGGATTATGAGTAGTTCGTATTTTTTGCATTTTCCCTTTCCTCCTTACTTGTGAAAGGATGATGCAGCTCCACCCATTGCCAAGTGATTTGTCTCCCTGTCCCACTGACACTGGACACAGGATCAGATGGGCATGGGAGCCAATGGGACTCAAACCACGAGTTTCTGCCAGATCACTTGCGTTTCCCACTGTCACAGAGTGGTCACGCTGCCCCCTCAGAATGAGGAGACAAGTGAAGTGAGCAAAGCTGCCAGCATCTAATGTGAGTGGAAAATAAATGTCTGCTTAAGCAATTGATGTTTTGGGGGTTATTTGTTTCCGCAGCAAAACTGAATGATACATACTGACAACAATGTATCGAGAATAGGTCTTACCTAGTTAGAGTTTTGCTAGAGTGAGTGAGATTTCTTAGAAAGCTAGTTTTTTAACTAGTTCTTGTATCATGGGAGAGAGATGGTTTGGGAATTAAAGAGACAAATCCAGGTGAGTAAGGGTAGTAGGAAAAGAGGTGTGAAGTCTATACTGGGAAGAGGAAATAGTCTTTCCTTAACTTTGAAATCACTTTATTAGTTTGTTGCATTCTAATTGGGCTGCCTGGACTGTCCTTTTTAAACCTTCAAATGTGGTTTCTCTGAGGAAAGCCATGGCCCGTGAAATAACTGACAGCATTATTGAAAATATAATGAAGTTCTTTCAAGCACCCTATTTGAAAATAACCCTTTCTTTCAAGTAATAATCAATTGGCATAGAAATCAGCAGGTGTTCTTTGATGTTTATCTGAAAATATGGTTATAGACCCTCATACAATAAAACTTTACAAAGAGAAACTATAGAGGAACCTCTTCCTTTGGAGCAGTCATATAACCCAGAAATGCGCTCTACAAGATCTCCTAATTCTTCAGGGAGACTAACAGAAGTATAATAGGAATGCAAATGAGAGGATTCTAAAAAGTCTTGGGTTCCTAACTTCTTATTAACTGGGTTGCCATTTTAGACCCTTTGATGCTGCTGTTTTCAAAAGCAAATACTGCCTCTGCTCAAGTCCCCTACCTTTGTATCATTATAATGGTCTTGCTGTTCCCAGGCTCCATTTCCCTGCCCAGATAAAACCTAAAGCATCACTTTCTTCACCACACATCCCTGACTCAGCATTCCCAGAAGAGCTCCCAGTGTCTAGAGCATTAAGGTCAAACTATAGCTTTTCATCGGGCAAACAAAATTCAGTATAAATTCTTAGCTTCCTTCTCCACAAACCATCTACTCCAGACAACTGGCTACTCACTGTTCTCCAAATATCCTTTGTGCATCCCTGCCTGTTCACCTCTTCCCATGAGATTAGAAATGTGCCCTCTCTTTCTCTTCTGCTTGTATAAATATTCCCCATACTTCAAGCTCCAGCTCACATTTCATTGGTGAAGTTATCTCTAACAATGCAAGGGATTATAGGTCTTACGACCACCATGGTGGGCTTCAGACAAACTAGGTTTTTGGGAACCCAATACTGCCTGACTTAATGAAGTCAAAGAACAATAATTTATTGGTATAACTTCTAAGGATTCAAAAACTAGAAAGGAAGGCAAAAGGATAAACATTACACTCAAGCCTATTCTGTAAGGCCAGACTCAGCTTCCAAAGAGCTAACTAAACTGCCACTAATTTATTTAGAATTTAGGAACATATGCAAATACCAAAATCTTCTTTCTAATAGCTACTGCTCAAGCAATCCTTTCAGAACCTGGAGACCCACTAAACACAATGTGTGCTCAGTTCACATGGAGAATACGTTTTGGAGGGCAAAGCAATCTGTGCATTCCATAGGAAATCTAGAAACCATAAATATTACTGAGTCCAGTCATTTTCAAACTTCATTTTTTTTGTAATAGGACACTTATAAAGAAAAAAAGATTTTACATGGAACCTGTTTAGTTTGCTAAAACTTCCAGAATGCAAAACACCAGAGATGGATTGGCTTTGATAAAGGGGATTTATTTAGTTACAAATTTGAAGTTCCTCTGTCACACGGGAAGGTACACGTGGATGTCTACTGACCTTCTCCCTAGGCTTCTGGATTCAAACAGCTTTCCCTGGGGCATTTCCCTTATGCATCTCCAAATATCTGGGTCTGAGCTGTGCTGGCCTGTGCTGAGCTGCCAAACTCTCTTCTGACTTTTCCTTTTAAGCCTCAAGCTAATTAAATTAAATGTCACCCATTGAGGAAGGCACTCCCTTAAGTTGCCCACAGATGTCATCAGCCATAGATGAAATTCACATGCTGATGATTTAAGTCCACAGCAACAGAACAACTGGGCACCATCACCCGGCCAAGTTGACACGTGACCCTAACTACAGCAGTGCTCGGCCCTTGTCAGCTTGGCAACTATGCACACCACCTGTTCTAGTTCATTAGCTGCCAGAATGCAACATACCAGCAACGGAATGCCTTTTAAAAGGGAATTTACTAGGTTACTGGTTTACAGTTCTAAGGCCGAGATAATGTCCCAATTACAAGTCTATAGAAATGTCCAATCAAAGGAATCTAGGGAAAGATATCTTGGTTCAAGAAGGCCGATGAAGTTCAGGGTTTCTCTCTCATCCGAGAAGGCACATGGTGAACACAGTCACAGTTTCTCTCTCAGGTGGAAGGGCACATGGCGCGCAAGGCATCATCTGCTAGCTTTCTCTCCTGGCTTCCTGTTTCATGAAGCTCCCCGGGAGGTGTTTTCTTTCATCTACAAAGCGCTGGCTAGCGGACTCTCTGCTTCATGGTGCTGCAGCATTCTCTGCTCTCTCTGAATCTCCCATTCTCCAAGATGTTTCTTCTTTTATAGGACTCCAGAAACTTCTCAAGACCCACCCAAATGGGTGGAGACATGTCATCACCTAATCCAGCTAAACAACCACTCTTGATTAAATCACATCTCCCGGGAGATTATCTAATTACAGATTCAAACATACAGTATTGAATAAGGATTATTCTGCCTTTACAAAATGGGATTTTGATTAAAACATGGCTTTTCTAGGGTCCATACATCCTTTCAAATCAGCACATCACCCTAAACCATACTTAATCTCTAAATAGAAAATAATAACAGACATATTTTTTGCCTAACAATGCTCATCTGTCCTGCATACAACACTAAATCTTTCCATATGTGAAATACATTTATTTCATCCCAATATCACAAAAGCCTTAAATCATTTCAGCAACGATACAATTCGATGAGTATAAACCCTCATCGAAATCAGTTACAGGTATGGTCAGTCCTAAAGCAAATTCTCTGGCTGTGGACCTGTGTACCTTGGAGCAAGATATCTGCTTCCACTATACAAAGAAGGACCAATCATAGGATAAATTATCCCATTGCCATAAGGAGAAATTGGAAGGAAAATAGCGATCACTGGACCTAAACAATTCCAAAAACCTGCAGGGCAAAGTCCATTAGATTTCAAAGTCTGAGAGCCATTCATCCTCAGGACTTTAGAAAGTGGCAGTCCCACTCTTTCCAAGGGCCTACGCAACAGCCCTGTTCTGTCCAAACACTGGGATGAGGGTTGCAACATTGGGGAACATTGGGAAGACCACTTTTTTCTCAGCTGCACCTTCCTCAAGCATCTGGGTGGCACCCGGATTGTTTCCCATCTTTGGGGCACACATTCAACCCATCAAAGCAATGGGGTTGCAGCAGGCCCTCCATAATCCCCAGGGAATATACTCTACCCTCTCCAAGGCCTGGGGCACCAGACCTCTTCCTGAACATTGAGGCAGAAAGCCCACCCTCTGCCTCCAGGGCAAACTCACCCCTTCCACACACACAGGCAGATCTGCTCTCCTGGCCAAAGGTTTCTTGGCTTCAGACAGTAGCTTCCGTGGTTCTTCCTCTGAAGTTATTTTTCCTTCTATCTGTCCATTTTCTGTCCCTTCCAGTCCAGACTGATAGTGGTTCCATTCATACACGTCTTGCAAAAAAAATTTGTTGTCTTGGCCTATAGCATGCAGAGATCAAAGCCATCAGACAACAGGACTTTCCACAAATCCTTTCTGGATAACTGTCCAATCCTGGCTTACCTGTTATGACTGAACAGTTCCTTATTTGGTAAAATGCTTAAGTGAGGCATTATCTTTGGGGTCTTACTTTCTGGAAGCCAGAATTTTCCAGACCATCAATTTCTGATTTCTTTGTACCTGAAAGTTCAGTTCTTAGCTTATCCATTTCTTGTCACATTTTACTATAAGCTGCAAGGAGAAACAAGGCTACACCTTTAACACTCAGTTTGGAAATCTTCCCCAGCCAAGTATAATGATTGTCACATTCGAATTCTCCTTTCCATCCAGCACCAGGCACAATTTTGCCAAATTCTCCACCACCTTAAAACAGGGGTCACTTTCCCTCCAATCTGCAGTGACGTATTTCTCATTTCTGTCTAAGTCCTCGACAGAAGTATCTTCAAAGTCCATATTTCCACCAACAGTCTCTTCAAAGCAATCTAGGCTTTCTCTATCAAGCTTTTCACAGTTCTTCCAGAATTCTCCCTTTATCAATTTAAAAAGCCATTCCAACATGTATGGTATTTGCAAATGCAGGAGCATCCTGCTCGAGTACCAAAATTTGTTTTAGTTTGCTAAGGCTGCTGGACTGCATATACCAGAGATGGATTGGCTTTTATAAAGGGGGTTTATTTAATTACAAATTTACAGTTCCTCTTTCACATGGAAAGGCACACAGAGACATCTTCTGACCTTCTCTCCAGGCTTCTGAATTCAAATGGCTTCCCCTGGGGCATTTCCCTTCTGCATCTCTGAATGTCTGGGTCTGAGCTCAGAGCTGAGCTGTGCTGTGCTGTGCTGAGCTTCTGAGCTCTCTTCTGACTCTTCCTTTTAAGCCTCCAGCTAATTAAATTAAATGCCACTCATTGTCGAAGGCACTCCCCTAGGCCGACCACAGATGTAATAAGCCAAAGGTAAAATTCACATGCTGATGATTTGAGCCCACAGCAACAAAACTGGGCACACCATCACCTGGCTAAATTGACATCTGAACTTAACTTCTACAGAACCTTAAGGTACAAAACAGAATACAATAAAGTTATTCTGATAAAGCAAGGCAAGAAGTCAGGCCAACACCACTGAGTTGGTCTCTCTGTTTTCTCCTTACCCCAAGGTGATCCCTTGGTCCCTTCCATGGAACACTGAGTCTCTAAAAAACAGTTCCTCACTGATATAGTCCAACACTGATACCCAGTGCTTAAATATTCAATCTACAACATCCCTGATGATTTTTCACACTACCTGTCTTTAAGTAAAGATCTTAGACTTGCTGCTTAGCTGAGTCTGAGCTAAGTTAACTATAACCATTATCAAATTAAGATGGAGAAGCTGCTCAAATTGAAGCTTGACCTGGGATGCATAGGTCAAGAACCTCCAATAGATATTAGCAAATGCTGTGTTTGCCAAAGCACTCAGGAAGTGATGGGGGAGAGGTTCAGTGTCAATCTCTGGCTCTTACTTCACTGCATCCAGCCCAGTGAAGGCACGCAGGTAGGTACAGAGAACACTTTGGAAAATGGAAATGGCTCATTGGCACTATCTTTATTGCTTACGACGGCCTCAGGGTTGCAGACTGCATGAAATATTATTTTAATTAAAACATTTACCGTAAGTGACAGCATCTATATAATGAAAAATTACAATAAAGACTAAAGGTAGAGAATATTAAAAATGTGTTTCATATTACCATTTTGTCTCTAACCCTCTTCCCAGGTCCCTCTTTCTGTAGTTATGTCCAAGACTTCAATAGGCAGCATCTTCCAGGATCATAAAATAGGTACATTTTTCCTTGCATGGAAAAGGGAGCTTAGAAATAAATATTGGATGGCATTGTGGGGAGAAGGAGTCCTCATGTCAAGTTCCATACACAAATGAACTAGAGGAAAAGTACTGCATGACAGATAACCAGGGGTAACTACTAATGGGAAAGCTTAACCTTCAAAGAGAGGTTTTCCAGAGCTTTTTGGTGTAAACAATTGGCAGGGCAAAGCCAAAGTTCCGACTCCCACCCCTGAATTGTGGGGAAGAAACCCTCAATATCCTCAGGGTGGTGAGATAGAGGAGTAGAGAGTAAGGCACAACTCTCTATGCAAGGAAAGTGATTCATTTAAAAATACATTGTGTTTAACTGCAGCATTAAGGTAGGCATAAGATTCTACACTCTCTTGTGAGTAAGAGTATGGATGCTGGAAGCCAAATTAGGAAAACCCAGAACAACCAAAGTTGGACTCTGATAGGTGTGGGCCAGCCCATGGGCCAACACTAGCAAAGAGCAGACGGGAAGAAGGGACGCATGTCTATCAGAGAGCACAGAAGAAGCCTCAGAACAAAGAACTCAGGGAATCAAACTCAACCGTGAAAGAAGTACATCAATATAAAACCTATTGTCAACAAGTCTGCTGCTTCTGCATTAGGCTGAAGGTGAGAGCTTTATTCTAAATATAGATGGTTTTGCTATTTACTGGGCACCAACAAGGTGCCCTGGTGGTGCCAACAGGTGGTTTCATATTGTTCATGTGGCGACCGGGAGTCTGCTGGGTACTTGCTGCATTATTCCTCGTGCTAGATGTTAACAGTGGGCCATTTTTGCCCCCAACAGAGCAGAGTGTAAGGTACCTCCTTGTGACAAAAGGGCACTGGGCAGTGGCGCATGAAAAGCTGTGGTAAGTAATAGCCAGTACTGTAGTCAGTGTTCCCCGACTTTGGCTCCTCCACTTTAGTGGAAAATTACCTCTTTTAAGAAGTTTCCTACCTTGCTCAAATTACTCCTTTCTACCTGGCCATCAGTCAGTGTAAGTCTGAGCTCCAAAGGAAGATAGTTGCTCTCTCTTTAAGAGGTGTAAAATCTTTCTGAGGATAGAAACAGTCACTAAGAGAAAAGTTTTAAAGTTGATATGTACATTTAGAAAAGATGAATTTTGGAATTGGAAGGAATTTCAGAGGGCATCTAGTCAAAACACACTTATCACAAACCTGTTGTTGAGTTTTGCCTGAAACTTGTTAAGTATGAATAGATGAACAGTTAAACTTCAAGCTTTCTAATCCGTTATTTCAAAATTTACAGCCATTCATAAGTGGCATAGAAGAGTAAGGAGAAAAAAGCCCATGTTATTTACCATATTGAAAATATGTAATCAAAGATGTCTGAGATCAAAGGGGAAGTTCAAGATGATATTGCAGAATTTATAGGAAACAAAGGTGTCAGATCTCAATAATATAACTAAGTAGTGCTCAAAGGAAATTAATAGTACTAAGTACTTATGTTAATAATATTAAAATAAATGAATTGAAAATGCAGCTAAAAAGTAGAAAAATAATATAGATGAAAGTAAACCAGGAGAAAGCCAAAATGTAAGGGTAAAAACAGAAATTAATGAAATAAAAACCTGATAGTACTAAATAAAATGTTGGTTGTTT
Organism: Myrmecophaga tridactyla; assembly: GCA_004026745.1. Classification (NCBI taxonomy): domain Eukaryota; kingdom Metazoa; phylum Chordata; class Mammalia; order Pilosa; family Myrmecophagidae; genus Myrmecophaga; species Myrmecophaga tridactyla. Next base: position 28,755 of record PVIY010020707.1, read on the forward strand.
GAAAAAATAATAATAGAAATAAACAGTCCATCAGCCAATCTAAATTTTTTAAAAGTGGAAGAAAGCCCAAAGACACACAATAAAAAATGGCAAGGTTGAAGTGACTGTCAAAGAGAGACAATTTTAAATGCTGTAACTCCATGCAAATAAATTTTAAAATCTAAATGAAATAGATACCTTGCTGGACAGCATTTCTCAAATTTGGGGGCTCCCCCAAATTATTGAAGACCTGAAAGATCTTTCCTTTATGTGAAGCACATCAATCAATATTAACATGTTAAATATTAAATTTGAGAGTTAAAAATGTATATTAATTTTAAAACAATTGTAAACCACTTACAAGTTAATATAAATAATTTATGAAAAATAACCATATTTTCCAAAACAGAAAAAATAATGAGAAGAGTGGCATTGTTTTACAATTTTTTTAGTTCTCTTTAATATCTGGATTTAGTAGAGGACAGTTGGATTCTTGCCTGCTTCTGCATTCAATCTGTTGTGATTGCATTACCTAATATAGCCACTGGAAAACTCCACTGTACATTGTGAGAGAATGAAGGTGAAAGAAGTAAGTAATGTCCAGCATCATTATGGAAATAATCTTGTGAACTTCCTGAAATGATCTTGGGGAGAAGAGTATTTTGAGAATTGATATTCTAGAAAAATATAATTTACAAAAACTGACCCCAATCTCTGGTGAGTTTTGCTTGTAATAGTACTCAGTGCATAAATGAGTTTGGGGAGAACTGTCATTTTTATAATACTGAGTCTTTTAGTTCAGAAAAGTGGTATATCTCTCCACATTTGTTTCTTTCATGTTCTTCAATAATACTTTTAAATTATCTTCAAAAAACTGCACAATTGTTCTTAAAGTTATTTCTAAATAAATTGTTAGTAGTTCTGTTATTAAGATAGGAATCTTATATTCTATTGTATTTCCTAGTTAATTTATTACTGGTGCATAGGGATGCTATTGGATTGTTTTTTTATATTGATCTTCTCTTCAGGAACCTTGCTGAATTCTTTCATTAGTCCTGTTTAGAAGTTCATATTATCTGCCAAGAAGAACATGTTCTTCCTTTCCAATTCTTTAGCCTCTTTTTCCTTTCCTCATCCTTTCATAAGCAAAAGTTCTTAACTAATTAAATCCTAATTATGAATCTTTTCCTTCATAGTTATTTCTTCCTGTTCCTATTTAAGAAATTCTTAGCTATTCCCCTAGACTAGCTCCTAAAAGTTTTATTACATTACCTTTCATAATTAGGTCTGCAAGTCATATGGAATTGATTGATATAGGTGGTAGAAGATAGGGTCAAGTTTTATTTACATATAGATATCAATTGATACAACACCATTAAATGCAAAGACCATCTATTCCTGCTTTGTCATAAATATCTGAAAATCTGTTTCTGAGCTCTCAATTCTGTTCTGTTTGTCTATCCTTGGGTAAATACCACATTGTTTGAATTACTGTAGCATTATAGTAAGCCCTGTTACCAAGTAGCTTTGCCCTCCAATGTTCATCCTCATCAGGATTGTCCATCCTATTCTTGACCCTTCATCTTCCCATGTAAATTTTAGAATCACCTTGTCAACAAAAAGCACTCTAAAAAAAAAAAAAGCAACTTTTCATTGGGATTGTATTAAATCTAAAGATCAATTTGGAAAGAATAGACATCTTTACAATATCAAACCTACCAATCCATGAACATGGTATATCCCTCTGTTTATTAGGTCTTCTTTAATGTTTCTAAATAATGTTTTGTAGTTTTCTGTGTAGAGGTCTTGCATATCTTTTGTTTGTTCCTTTGTTTCATGGGCCAGGAATTGAACCTGGGTCTCTCATCTTGCATGTCTTTTGCTAGATTTTTTTTTCCTGGATAGTTGGTGTTTTTTTCCTATGGTAAATCATGTCATTAAAAATTTTATTGTCTAATTGCTTATTTCTGGTATATTGAAATGCCAGTAATATTTTGTATGTTGACTGATATTTAGCAATCTTCATAAATTCACTTGATATTTTTAATAGTTTGTCTGTAGATTCTTTTGGATTCTTCAAAGGCAATCTGATCATCTGTGGATGATAAGTTTTATTTCTTCTTTTCAATACATATGTCTTCTTTGGTCTGATCTTATCATATGGGCTAGGACTTCAAATTTAATGTTGATTGATGTGGTAATAACAGATATCCTTGTCTTGTTTCTGATTTCAGGAGGAAAACTTTGAATATTTCACCATTAAATATAACATTTGCTGGATTTTTTATTGTTTGATTGAGACCTTATATTCTTAATTTATTAAGAGTTTTTATTCAAGAGTGGATATTGAATTTTATCAAATACTTCCTACTCACCTATTAAGATGATTATTTGGTTTTTCTTCTTTATTCTGTTAATGTATTACAAACTTCATTATGTCAGACAATGTGATCTGTTTGATAGTTATTTGTTGAAATGTGTTAACAGTTCTTTTGTAATATTCTCATGTGTACAATAAAAGAATGTACATTCTTTATTTGTTGGATACAGTATTCTATCTAGCTCTGTTAAACTTGCTACTTTTGTTATTCAAACCTTTTCATATTGCTAATATTTTGCTGACTAGATATATCAGTTTATATTTGAAGTCTTAAAACCTTCCACTATAATTTGTTGATTTTTAATTATATCTATTTTTGTATATATTCAAACATAATGTTTTTAGAAGCAAACATGTATCCTTTTTACACATTCTTAGTGGATTATTTCCTGTATCATCACATAATGCCTGTTTCTATTTCTTTTAGTGCTTGTTGTTTTACATTCTGTCCAATGTTAATATTACTACAACACCTTTCTTTTTACATATATATGCATATGTACATACACAACACACACACATACACAAATCACCTAGCTGAGTTTGTTTGTATAATCTTATTATCTTTGTCATTTCAAAAATTGGTGGACTTATTATCATCATCTCATTTTGTGTTTTCAGTGTTCTAAACTTTAACATGTTTTTCTATATTTGTACATTTTATATATTTTAAATAGTATAAATTTTACATATTTCTTCTACATCAGTGTTGTCTTGTTTTGTTTTGGTTTTGGTTTTGTTTTCTTCTTGGTTTTTGCCTCTGCTGGCCTGGAAACTATAGAATGTCATTATGTTCTATTAGTGATCACCCTGAAGTTTTAAACATATATATTAAGCTCAAAAATTTTCTAGCAAAAACTAGAGTTATTCAAGTATTTGTCTTCCTTTCCCAAATATGACAAGCACTTTTGCATACTTTACCTATTAAATTCATTTATGTTGTTATTGCTATCTAGAGTTTTTGTTTTTATTTTTTCACATAAAATATTTTTAAATGATAGTCAGTGGCTAAATTAATTTATTTGCATGATTTACCAATAATTATTCTCATGATTTTTTTTTATAGGTCATGCTTGGGTCTCTTTTCTTACTGAAGTACAGCCATTAATAATTCTAGCAAGTGTCTGTAAGTGACACACTTTTAGTCTTTCAATATCTAAATGCACCTTCATTTTGTTCTTTCTTTGTAATGATATTTTAGTTGTGTATATGACTTTTGGTAAATACTATTTACTCTCAGCATTTTGAGGATATTACTCCATTATCTTCTGGCCTTTGTTATTGATAAAGAGAAGCCTGTTGTCAGTCTAATTCTTTCTTTGTAAATAATCTGTCTTTTCTCTCTAGAAGCTTTTAATATCTTTTGTTTCTCCTTGGTGCCCTTCAGGTTTTATTACAACATACCTAGGTGTGAATTTATCTTCATTTATTAGGTTCTGAAACTCAATGTGCGCTTTGGATCTACAGACTTATGTCTTTCTTGAGTTTTGAAGATGTTTAGCATCATCTCTTCAAATATTGCTTTCGGGCTATTTCTTCCATCTCTTCTTCTAAAACCTCTATTGGTAAGATGTAGCAGTCTCTTGATCTTTTTTCCATGTTCTTTAACTACATATATATAGAGAGAAAGAATTTCAAGCTTATTATACAGTTTAAAAAAATACAAACCCATCCAGAAAATAATGATAATAATAATAATAAAAGAAAGAAAACCCCCATACAGAGAATTCCAACATACCCTATTCCCCCAGATACACAGAGCCACCAATTTTAACATTTTTCCACATTTACCATACCACTCTATCTATCCATCTTTCTACCTTTCTGTCAGTCTGTCTGCCGATCTATCAATCCATTTGCTCAACATCTGTGTGTAGGTTCTATACATCATGTTCCTGGTATACTTCATGCCACCATGTGCATTTACTTACATTTGTATCCAGCTAGTGTGATGAAGAGCTTTCCTTAAATTCCAGGAACTAGCAAACAAACTGAAAAAGGATAAAAAGAAAACACCTTTCCCAATCTTTGCAGATTGATCTGTGTGGTAGTTAGATTCAGTTGTCAACTTGGCCAGGTGAAGGCACCTAGTTCTGTTGCTGTGGACATGAGCCAATGGTACATGAACCTCATCTGTTGCTCATGACATCTGCAGTCGGCTAGGAGGCGTGCCTGCTGCAATGAATGATGTTTGACTTAATTGGCTGGTGCTTAAATGAGAAAGCTCACTCAACGTAGCACAGCCCAAGCAGCTCAGCATACCTTATCTCAGCACTCGCAGCTCAGCCCAGGCCTTTGGAGATGTAGAAAGGAATCACCCCAGGGAAAGTTGTTGGAACCCAGAGGCCTGGAGAGAAGGCCAGCAGAGATCACCCTGTGCCTTCCCACATAAGAAAGAACCTCAGTTGAAAATTAGCTACCTTTCCTCTGAGAACTAATGAAATAAATCCCCTTTATTAAAAGCCAATCCATCTCTGATGTGTTGCATTCCGGCAGCTAGCAAACTAGAACAATCTGTGCAAGTGTTCTCCTTCAGAGCTTATCCATGAAATAAGTTTAGAGAACAGCTGAGAACAAAGCCTAAGGGTCTCCTGATCCTTTTTGCACATGCATCTTCTCTCTGGCATATACATGTTGCTGTAGGAATTCCCCTGTTTCATGAATATCAATGTCCCCTCTACCCTAGGAAGCCGTTTGCCCAAGGTTCCAGGCACTGCACTTTATGTACATACTGCTAACTATTGCTGAGAACAAGAAATTGGAAAGATCAGCTGGCCTAATGGCTCCAAATACTACTCCCCAATTAACAACCCTGATGAACATTCTAAGGACCCCTCCTACAACTTGCATCTCCTAATTTGGGGGTTGAAACTGCTCTGAATTGCTTATGCTTTTTCAGCAAATTGCTTTTATTCTGGCTTTCTCTGAATTTTTTTCTCCATTGATTTTGTCAAATCTTCTTTCTATTTTTTGAAGCAATTCCTAAAACTTCTGTTCTGTGAGTGGCTTTCTTTCTTGCTTTCCATTATTCTTTATATATGCCTATTTTGGGTCACTACATTAGAATTTTGAATGAGAGAAAAGGTTTATGCGTGGATTTATTTCATTTTCTTGATTCAATCCGTGTATTCCAATAATTAAAAGTTTTTTCAAGAAATGGTTTCCTAGATATATGAAAAATATACAGCATATCTTACAGAAAACATTTAAGAAAATAAAAAGAATGTCATTGTCTTAGTTTGCAAGGGCTGCTGCAACAAGCACTACAGACTTGTTGGCTTAAACAATAGGAATTTATTGTCTCATGGTTTTGGAGGCTAGAAGTCCAACATGAAGGTATGAGCAGGCCATGCCTTCTCTGAAGTCTGTACTGTTCTGATGGGGGCTCAATATCTGCCTCACATGTGCAATTGTCTCCTGTCTCCTCCCCCTCCTGCTCAGTCACCTGCATCTCTGTCTTGATTTCCTCTCCTTACAAGAATTCCAGCCACCATATTGGATTAATGCCCATCCCGATTCAATTTGCCCTCATCTAAGTATGATCTTCCAATGTCCTGTTTACAAACAAGTCCACACTCACAGAACCAGGTATTAGGAGTCGAGCATGTCTTGTAGGTAACATGATTCAATCCCCCAACAACATGATTCAATCCCCCAACAGCCATCATACATTTCAAGGACATCCCATTTTGAGTAATTGATATCCCTAACTCAGATCATCAAACACAGGGCCTAGCATAGTGCCCTGACATAATTAAGACACATTAAACAAATACTAAATGATGTAGGTCTTCTTCTGTGTACCAAAGTGGAATGGAGGCAGGAAGGCTGTTAGGAGTTTGAGTGCCAGGATCAGATAGGCTTGGATTCATGCCTTGGGTTCGTTAATTATTAGGTGTAAAATTTAGGCAAATTTACTTAACCTTTCTAATCTTCAGTTTCCTCATCTGTAAGTGGTGCCTTACAGTGCCTTCTTCACAGTTTCATTGTGTAAATCTTCAGATTTAGTAGGTACAGCATGCAAAAAGCTTAGTGCACTGCCACGCACCTGGTAAACCATCATAAATGCTGGCTATTATTATAACAATTATTGGGTTTCAATCCAAAACCAGTGTTTGTTCTATCATGTGGTAAAGTATACAATGCCTATTCTAATGGTTCTTTATTGATTGTTAACTCTAAAGTCTTAACTTATATGATCAACTATTCAAAAAGAATTTCATAAATATACTTTGCATATTATTAAAATTTCTTAATTAACAGGACTGGACGAACACATGTTTAAACTCTCTGACATACATAGTTTTATATAGGTTTTATAGTGAATGTCCTGCCCCCATTCCATACTACCATTATCCCAATCCACATAATGCCTATAAGCTTTTGGAAGGCTCGAACTAAGTATGATCCCTTTAAAGTACTTTAAAAGGATGTGCTCACAAGTAGTGTATTATTTATATACCTATCTGACTGGGAAAAGGTATAGGGGCAAGGCCATGTCTAATCCAAATTTGTATTCTCTTCTAGCACTTAATAAAAGTTGCATTAAATCAATCAGTACTGTTAACTGAATGGATTCCTATCAGCTGTCTTTTTTCTTTTTACTTTTCAAAATAAACTTTATTCAATTATAATTTGCACATAATAAAATGTACCCATTTTAGTTGCCCAGTTGGATGAGTTTTGGCAAATGTATATACCCATGTTTTCGTTTCCTTTCTGCTAAAACAAATGCCATACAATGGGTTGGCTCAACAACAGGAATTTATGGGCTCGCAGTTTCAGGGGCTAGAAGGCTTGCTTCCTCCCACGGTTGGTATCTTCTGGCTGGCTGGCAATCTTTGGGGTCCCCTGGTTATTCTGTCAAATGACAATGTACATGGCGATGTCTCCTTTCTCCTCGGGTTCTATTGGCTTTCTGCTTCTGACCGCTCCTGTGGCTTCTCTCTCTGTCTGACTTTTATTCTGCTTATAAATGACTCCAGTAATCCAGATTAAAACCCCACTTGATTCGGTTGGGACGCACCTTAACTAAAGTAACATCTTGAAGAGATCTTATTTATGAGTTTACATCCACAGTACCAGGGGTTAGGACCTGAACATGTCTTTTGTGGTAGAGTGATTCAATCCCCAAGAACCCACGTAACCACTCCCCTGCCCCCCATTCCATATAGGAAATATTTCTATCATTTCAAAAAGTGCCCTTGGACTTCTGGGAAGATGGTTGACAAAAGTAGCTCGAGACTAGCCCTGCTCCCTGGAAAACTTAGAGAAGGGACAGGAAGGAGACTGAGGCACTGATTCAGGAGTGCGGCTGACCTGGGGGAGCCTTCTACACCTCATACAGCAACCCTGGTTGCAGAGGCCGAGGAACTGAGAGGGAGAAAGCTGGAGCCTGGCACAGAGGTGCTGAGTCTCAGAGCGCGTGGGAGTGCACAGACAGGAGCACGGGACTAGTAAGCCAGGCCACGTTCCTTGGGTGCCTACTCTCACCAGTGCAGCCCGTGACTCACCCCACACCCCATGCATCTGAACCCCATCACCTGCTCCCATTCCCCATGCTCCAGGAGCCCCCATTCCACCAACTCCCAGTGCACATACCTGCCCCACACCCACACCCCAAGTGTAGCCAAACCCAACTCTCCTGCACCCCTCCCAAGCACTACCTCCCCCTCCCTATTCCCTGCAGGCTGTTACCAGTGCATAAAGATTGCAGGCACTAACCTCCATACCTAGGCTATCCCTCCCCCGCCCCTGCCCATAGAGTCACACAGCCTCACCCCACCCTCCCTGAGCTCAGTGCATCCATTTACAACACTCCCAGGCTCACACATGTGCACAGACCCCCAATCACATCATTCAGCTCTGGAAACCGCACTTCACAGCAGTCCTAGAACCGTGCATGCACACAGCCCTCAGCCTCACTTCCCAGCTCTGAGAAAGTGCCAACCTGTGCAGTCAGGTCACATCTGCTCCCAGTCCATGAAGGCATAATGCCAGCCTGCTGCCACAGCTCTATGCATGTGCACAGAGGGTCCCTCGCCTTAGACCAGTGCACACCAGGGTTATGGCCCCACAGACCAGTGCACCTGCAAAGCTGCATCCTCCCTGGCCACTGGGTGCCCACGTTCACAAGCATCAGCTTAACATCTCCACCCCATGCCCTGCTCCCTGCTGTATGACCATCCCACAAACGCAAGGCCTTTAGACTACTGAAAGAAATCAACTCCCAAAGTAGATATTTACATGCCATGAAGTCAGCAGAAGATCACTAAGCATATCACAATGCAGAGAGATACAGCCCTGCCTAATGGCCAAACTAAAACACCTGAGGAGACACAGACATTGGAACAACTAATCAAAGATGTTCATATAACTCTACTTAATAAAATAAGTGGGACAGCAAATGACATAAAGGAGATCAAGAAGACAGGAGAAGAGCACAAAGAGGAATTTGAAAGAATAAATGGAAAAATAGCAGAAATCACAGAGATTAAAGACTCTGTTGACCAAATAAAAAACATACTAGAGGCTCACAACACCTGATTTGAAGAGACAGAAGAAAGAATAAGTTATATAGAAGATAGGATAATTGGCTTCAAAGACTCAAAACAGCAAATGGCAAAAAAAGATGGAAAAAATTGAATGGGAACCCAGGGAAATGATAAACAAAACAAAGTGCACAAATATAAGAACCATTGGTGTCCCAGAAGGAGAAGAGAGGTGTAAAGGGCTAGGAAGAGTACTTAAGGATATAATGGGGAAAACTTCCCAACCCTCATAAAGGACATAAATATATAAGTCAAAGAAGTTCAAAGAACTACAAACAGAATAAATCCAAATAGGCCTTCCCCAAGGCACATACTAATCTTTCGGTCAAATGCTAAAGAGAAGCAGAAAATCCTGAAAGCAGCAAGAGAAAACAATCTACTACTCACAAGGGAAATAAAATAAGACTGAGTTCAGACTACTCAACTAGCACCCTGGAGGTGAGAGGGCAGTGGTATGATATATTCAAGATCCTGAAAGAGAAAGACTTCCAGGCAAAAATTCAGTACCCAGCCAAATTGTCCTTCAAAACTGAGGGAGAGATTAAGGTTTTCACAGACAAAGAAGTCCTGAAAGAATTTGTAAACAAGAGATGGGCCCTACAAGAAATACTAAAAGGAGTTTGCCAGCTGAAACAAAAAAGACAGGAGAAGGAAATCAGGAGGAGGGCTCAGAATTGAAGAGTACCACTAATTTAAATAATACAAAGAGAAAGAGGGAATATAATATATAGATCTGACAAATAAAATAAAAAATATAAGATGGTGGAATCAAGAAATGTCTTTTCCGTAATAACTTTGAATGTTAACGAACTAAACCTACCAATTAAAAGAAATAGATTGGCAGAATGGGTTAAGAAACATAATCCAGCTATATGCTGCTTACAAGAGCCTCATTTTAGTCACAAGGACACAAAAAGGTTGAAAGTGAAAGGATGGAGAAAGATTTTCCTTGCAAATTGTAACCAAAAGAAAGCAGACATAGTTATGTTAATACAGGACAAAATATGTTTTAAACGTAAAGACATCATAACAGACAAAGGACACTATATACTAATTAAAGGGTCAATTCACCAAGAAGATATAACAATCATAAATGTTTATGCTACCAATCAAGGCATTCCAAAGTACATGAGACAGACATTGGCAAAGCTGAAGGGAGCAATAGATGTTTCAACAATAATAGTAGGAGACTTTAATACACCACTCTCTTCTATAGATAGAACAACCAGACAGAAGATCAACAAGGAAATAGAGAAGTTAAATAAGTTGATAAATGAATTAGACCTAACAGACATATATAGGTCATTGCACCCCAAAGCGCAAGGTTATACATTCTTCTCTAGTGCTCATGGAACATTCTCTAGGATAGATCATATGCTGGGGCACAAAACAGGTCTTTATAAAGTTAAAAATATTAAAATTATTCAAAGCACGTTCTCTGATCACAGTGGGATAAAGCTGGGTCTCAATAACCACCAAAGAACGAGAACATTCACAAATAAATGGAGATTAAATAACACACTTTTAAACAACCAGTGGGTCAAAGAGGAAATTACTAGGGAAATCAGTAGCTATCTGGAGATGAATGAAAATGAGAATACAACTTATCGGAACTTATGGGATGCAGCAAAGAATGTGCTGAGAGGGAAATTTATTGCCTTAAATGCTTATATTAAAAAAGCAAGAAAGAACAAAAATCAAGGACTTAAAACAGCAAACCTGGAGGAACTTGAGAAAGAACAACAAACTTAACCCCAAAGCAAATAAGAGAAGAGAAATAACAAAGATTAAAGCAGAGATAAATGAATGGAAGAACAAAAGGACAACAGAAAGAATCAATAGAACCAAAAGTTGGTTCTTTGAGAAAATCAATAAAATTGATGGACCACTAGCAAGACTGACACAGAAAAAAAAGAGGCATGATGCAAATAAACAAAATAAGAAATGAGAAGGGGTGCATTACCACAGACCCTTAAGAAATAAAAGAAATCATAAGAGGATACTATAAACAACTATATGCCAACAAACTAGACAACATAAATGAAATGGACAAATTCCTGGAGATGCAAAAATAAGCTCCACTGACTCAGGAAGAAATAGAAGATCTCAACAAACCAATCACAAGTAAAGAGATTCAATCAGTCATCAAAAATCTTCCTACAAAGAAAAGCCCAAGACCAGGTGGCTTTCACAAGGGAATTTTATCAAACATTCCAAAAAGAACTAACACCAATTCTACTCAAACTTTTGCAAAAAATTGAGGAAAAAGGAAGTCTATCTAACTCATTTTATGAAGCTAATATCATTTTAATAACAAAACCAGGTAAAAATGCTATAAAAAAGGAAAACTACAGGCTAATCTCCCTAATGAACATAGATGAAAAAATTCTCAATAAAATATTAGCAAATTGAAGCCACCATACACCAAGACCAAGTGGGGTTTATACCAGGAATGCAAGGATGGTTCAACACAAGAAAATCAATTAATGTAATACAGCACATTAACAAATCGAAAGGGAAAAATCACATGATCATCTCAATTGATGCTGAAAAAGAATTCAACAAAATTCAGCATCCTTTTCTGATAAAAACACTCCAAAAGATAAGAATCAAAGGTATCTACCCCAATATGATAAAGGGAATATATGAAAAACCAATAGCCAGTTCATACTCAATGGAGAGAGATTGAACGCTTTCCCCCTAAGATCAGGTACAAAACAAGGATGCCCACTGTCACCACTTTTAGTCAACATTGTGCTAGAAGTTCTAGCTAGAGCAATCAGGCAGGACAAAAGAAATTTTAAAAATTCCATCCAAATTGGAAAGGAAGAAGTAAAATTCTCATTATTTGCAGATGATATGATACTATATTTGGAAGATCCTGAGAAATCTACAGCGAAGTTACTTGAGTTAATAAACAAATTCCACAGGATGGCAGGAAATAAAATTAATGTGCAAAAATCAGTAACATTTCTATACACAAGCAATGACCTAGCTGAGGAGTCAGTTAAGGAAAAAATCCATTGAAAATAGCAACTGAAAGAATCAAATACTTGCAAATGAACTTAACTAGGGATGTAAAGGACTTGTACACAGAAAACTAAAAAAAAATTGCTAAAAGAAATCAAAGTAGATCTAAATAGGTGGAAAGACATTCTCCACTCATGGATGGGAAGGCTAAATATGTTTAAGATGTCAGTTCTCTCCAAATTGATCTACAGATTCAACACAGTACCAATCAAAATTCCGACAACCTACTTTGAAGATCTGGAAAAGCTAACTGCCAAATTCATCTGGAAGGGAAAGAGACCCCAAATAGCCTAAAGCATCCTAAAAAAGAAGAACAAAGTGGGAGAATCAACACTCTCTGGCTTTAAAACCTATTATAAAGCCTCAGTGGTCAAAACAGCATGGTACTGGCACAAAGACAGACGCATTGACCAATGGAATCGAATCGATAGTGCAGAAATAAACTACCAAATCTATGGTCAACTGATTTTTGAAAAGGCCCCCAAATCCTCTGAACTGGAACAAAATAGTCTTTTCAATAATTGGGCATGGAATAACTGAATATCAATAGCCAACGGAATGAAAGAGGACCCCTAGCTTACCCTACACAAAAATTAACTGAAAGTGGATCAAACGCCTAAATATAAGACCTAGCACCATAAAACTTCTAGAAGAAAATGTGGGGAACATTTTCAAGATCTAGTAATAGGAAGTAGCTTCCTAAACTTTACACCCAAAGCACAAACAACAAAAGAAAAAACAGATAAATAGGAACTCCTCAAACTCAACGGCTTCTACACCTCAAAAGACTTTGTCAAAAAGGTGAAGAAGCAGCCAACTCAATGGGAGAAATATTTGGAAATCACATATCAGACGAAGGGTTGATTTCCTGTATATACAAATAAATTATACAACTCAACAACAAAAGAACAAACAATCCAAAGATAAAATGGGCTAAAGATATGAATAGACATTTTTCTGAAGTGCAAATATAGATGGCTCAAAAGCATATGAAGAGATGCTCGTTTTCATTGGCTATAAGAGAAATGCAGATCAAGACTGCAATGAGATACCACTTTACACCTATTAGAATGGCTGCTATTAAACAAACACGAAACTATAAATGTTGGAGAGGTTGTGGAGAAACTGGGACACTTATGCACTGCTGGTGGAAATGTACAATGGTGCAGCCACTATGGAAGACTGGCAGTTCCTTAGGAAACTAAATTATAGAGTTGTCTTATGACCCAGCAATGGCACTACTTGGTATATACCCAGAAGAGCTGAAAGCAATGACACAAATAGACATTTTCACACCGATGTTTGTAGCAGCATTATTCATAATCGCCAAAAGATGGAAACAAATCAAATGCCCGTCAACAGACAAGTGGATCAACAAAGTGTGGTATATACATACGATGGAATGTTATGCAGCAGTAAGACAAAATGACATCCTGAAGCACATGACAAGATGGATGAGCCTTGAGGACATAATGCTGAGTGAAATAAGCCAGACACAAAAGGACAGATACTGTATGATTCCACTTTTATGACCAGCATAAAGGTATAATCAGAAACTTACAATACAGAACATAGAGGGCTTAGAGATACATAGAAGCTAGAGACAGGTGAACCACTAGCTGATGAAGTTGAACTCCAATGTAAGAGAATAGATAGGAGTAAAGGTGATTCTCTAGTGGGTCTAGAAGTAATATTACCATATTGAAGATGAACAAGATTGAAAAGGGTTGTATAAACCTACCTGTCCCACTGACTCACACTAGAAATATGAGTGAGTTCTCGTAAGAAGTACTTCAAAGTTACGATTCTTATATAAAGAGTGTTTAAGTCCAGGGTACAGGGGAAAACTGCTATTACATGCTATAAGCCATGTTCAAAAGAAACCATCAGCACTACCATAGCAACAGCAGAGGTAAATATTGGGTGGAGGGACAAGAGTTAAGAGGAGATTTAGATTTCCTATTTGGTGAGGGTGTGTTTATTGGTTTTCTCTGGGGAACAATGAAATTTATCTAAAATTGAGAGTGTTGATGGACTGTGGACTTTGGGCCCTCTGTGTGATGCCCGATGAATGCAGGTATCTGAAGGATGCGCTGATGGAGAAGTAGATTAACGAACAATGGTGTATACTTATGAACAAAGGTTGTGCGGCTACAAAAAGGAACAATGTCATGAGGCATGCAACGATGTGAGTGAACACGTGGACATTTGATGAAACAAAGAAGCCAGAAACAAAGAACAATGGTCTGGTCACCTTCAGAAAATGCTTATAAGAAAACAGGGGCCTAGATCGTAAGCTTTTAGAGCAGACACATTAAGTCTAGAGTGGTGATTATTATTTCTGGATTCTGAGAGACTGTTTTATATGTATAACCTCATATATAGAGATAAGAACAAAGCCGAACAGGTTGGGGTTGAGGTAATTCAGAACATAGGGGTAAGGAAGACAGTGTCTATATTTTAGAACCACACATACTCTTTGAGACCAATGGAAGAAAGGTTTATTTGATCTGAAACTGAAATTTCCTGTAGTGCATAACCCAATTCAACCTACCTGTATAGCTAATTTGAACAATTGAAATACAGGAAGCACAGAATGAGAAAGAGTTTCTTTAATCCTGTATAGATTATTGTAATGCCTGGAAACATCCTAGAGTATATTAAGCAGATAATCAAAAAGTATTGGCAAAGTCCTGTGAGGGAGGGGAGAAAGACCATGAAACTATTAAACCTTACCATCAGGGAATCCCCTGATACTGTGTCAAACTTCAGGGATACCCAAATCAATAGACCATGACCTCGATCATGAGGCTTACTTTTGTGAAGCTTATGTAGGCAGCAGAGAAGCTTAGACTCCCTGTAGGCATGACTGAGAGTTACTTCTGGAGGACCTCTGTTGTTGCTCAGATGTGGCCTCAGTCTCTCTAAGCCCAACTCTGCAAGTGAAATCATTGTCCTCCCCGCTACATGGGACATGACATCCAGGGGTGAAAGTCTCCCTGGTGATGTGGGAGAGGACTCCCAGGGATGAATCCAGACCTGGCACCATGGGATCAACAATTCCATCCTGACCAAATGGGGGAAAAGAAGTGTAATTAAGAACGTGTCAGTGGCAGAGAGACTTCAAAGCTTATGCAAGCTTCAAGTAGACCTTACTACGTATCATAACCTGCCAACCCTCAACCAGGACCATTGCAGCCAATCCTAAAGAATACCTAGGGCGGGCGGCTGCCGTGGCTCAGCAGGCAGAGCTCCGACCTGCCGTGCTGGAGGTCTGGAGTTCGATCCCTGGTGCCTCCTGCCCATATGCAAATTAAAAAAAAAAA
>PVIY010020708.1:0-43605 GCA_004026745.1 Myrmecophaga tridactyla
GTGACCCCCCTGCACTCATTTCCATCATTGAAGGTAATCTGTATGTCTTGTTACTTTGATTACCTTGAAGAGTCAAACTCATAGCAAGGATGCAAATGGGGGTTTTAATAAACAGCCACTATTGAAATTTCAGGGAAGGGATAGGGAGGTTTCCATTTGCTGAGGAGAATGCTAAAGGTCCACACCTGTTGGCCAGACTGAACTCGTTTTAGTTTTTCTCTGTACACCACCTGCCTCTTGGAGTCTTTGCACACATTCCCACATGCCTTGCCCTGCCCTGTTTAGCTGGTTAAATCTGCCACATCTTTCATGATCTGCATTATCACTGCCCCTTGGAACCCTCTTCAGAGAATATCTGCAGCATCTGGCACTCCTCTGAGCTCCCATAGCATGCTGCGTTTCTCCATGACGGCACTACCTTGCTGTAATTTCACAGATGTTCATTTGTCTGGGCCTCCACTATCAGAGAGTGGCACCTCAGTGTCCCACATGTGGTACTGGTCTTGGGATAAATTTCTAAGAGCCAAGAACTCCTGCGATGAGATTGCACTCAGGCGCTGATGAGCAGGGAGGTGATCCTGTACACGTCACTCAACCCAAAATAAGACTCTCAAACTACAATGTCTCAGCAACCCTCCAAAGCCGACCATTCTATAATAATAATGATAGCTAACAACTCCTAATAGTTATGCAATACTTAATATGAGCTCCAAGTCCTTTACATATAGTAACTCATTTCATTCTTACAATAATCATATGACATAAGCTCCTTTACAGGCAAGGAATTTGAGAAATAGAGATGTTAAGTAATTTGGGCAGAGTTGCACAGCTGAAAAGTCACAGACCTAGAATTTGAACCTTCACTATCTGAATCTATGCATCTAACCAGTTCACTATCTCTGTTTTTCTATGACATCTCCCTTCATTTCACATTATTCTCAGGAGCTCGTGTGAATTTATTCATTCCCAACAGTCCAGATATGTCTGATTCCTTACTATGGGACTAGAAATATAAATCCCAGTTCATTACAATTAGGTAAAAAAAGAGACTAGTATTCCAATACCTAATAATTTAAATACCAATATCTAAAGACATTGATATATATTTCAATAGCCTCTTCCACAAACTCTTATTTTTAGGACCAATAATTACAACCAACAGTAATTATAATTAGAACCACTTTAAAAAATAAAGGCTTTAAAATCATGTCACTATTGTTCATGCATCTTCTTATTTCCTTACTAAGCATTAGAAAGAAAAACTTTTTGTTCTAAAATTTTAACTGATTATATTTACATCAGACCAAACTCTTATCACATTTATTTTGTCCTTTCAGTTACTTCAAAAAGTTAATGCTGAAAACCCTCAAGACCATGCCTGATCATAACAATGACATTACAATAGTCATTCAGCAAACGGTTTGACATCCAGGAAACTGACTTGAAAATAGACAATTTATTGATAACATTTAGTCATAGGCTTTACTACTACTAAATAATTCACATCCTGTTTCATGATTTGCATAATGAAAAATCAAAAACAGCCATCCTGAGGTTGTGTTGGAGGATTAATTTGACATAGATTCCTACCTTAAAAAGTTAGAGTTTATCAGAAGAAATAAAACATAACTAAATAACTATGACAAATAATGCTATATTAAGTGCACTTGGAAAGGTAGAAAGAAAATTGCAATGGGAAAAGAAGAGCGAAAAGATAAGAGGATCAAGATCAGAGAAGACTTTAGGAAACAGAAACCATCTGAGCTGGACCTTTTGAAAGGTTGGTATGATTAGGTATATAGCAATAGAAAGTAAGTGGCATTCCAGGTAGAGAGAATGGCACAAGCAAAAACATGGAAGTCAGAAAGCAGAATATCTGCAAGGATCATCAACTACTGTTCTTCATTCTGTCTGGCAAATGGAGTGTATAGAAGCAAAAAGTGAGAAATAATGAAGAAAAGCATGTAAGGGTTAAATTATATACCTTTACAATTATCTAGGCAAGTGACAATTGTAGTCTAAATTAAAGCAATGCCAAAAAGAATGTAGAACTGAGTATAGATTCAAGAAGAATTCATAGATACTATCAACAACACTTGGCAACAGGAGGGAAAAGGAAGATGGAAAAAGTCAAAGATGATGCCAAAATCTGAGCCTTAATTGACTAGTTAGTGGCAGAAATTGGGAAAGAGATGGTGGAACAAGTTCTCATCCATCTATTTTAGCTTTGTGGACTAATGTTCATGAAGCAAACGTAGAGAATATTTCACTCTGTAAATCACCAGGTGTGATGGTGAATTTATTTTTACTATCACAGCAGCAGAACAAAACCTGAATATTATTAACTAGATCCTTCAAATTGCCTGAATGTTTGGGTAGGTTGTCTACAGGGTGACTAAGCATTAACTTAGAGGTTCAAAATCTAACCCTAGATTTGAAAAGTTTTATATCTCCAACTAGCAAAATCCTTTAGTTCTTAGCTAGTTGAAATCTGAAAGCCATCATTTCTCCTTTTGAGATGTAGGTGTAACATATCATTCATTTCCAAACTTTCTCAGTATCATACTCGTTATATATTTAGTGTGACAAATTCTCGCCTTGTAAGTTGATCAAAGAGGTACTCCAGATTTCATCATTGGTATTTTACTCTCAATAAAGTTCTGAATAGGCTTTCCATATTGCTGTCAATCTTTAATCACTCCACCATCATTTGATGGTATCACACTTCCAAGAACCTCTCATTTTAACCCTGTTTCCATGAATCATTATCTGTGTGGTTTGTGGGAATTGCTTGACATATAACCAGAGCACACTCACCCCCTCACTCTGTTCAACATTTGATATGTCATGTCTAACCATCAAAACGGCTTTGAATGACCTTTTCACTGCACCCGTAGCTATGTTCCCAGACACCCCTTCAAGTTTAACACAATTTGGTCACAACTTGCAAAATATCACTGAAGCATATGGAGCAAACTGACTAAAAATCCAAGTGCAACAAAATAAGCAGAATGGAGACTAATTCCTGGACATATTTTCATAGATCATCATAATTGAAACCTGGCATACATAAAACTGTAACTAAACACTGATACCTTTGGAGCAGAACACCATTAAGAGAAATGTCCTAGACACCTCTTGAATCGGGAAACTTTCAGATGAGGTAAGGGAATACAGATGTTGCTTCAAAGGGCCTCCAAAAGAGTGCTACATTCTCCAGGATAAACTCACATTTCCCCAAGATTAAACTCTACAGTCCTCAGACATTCAATAATTCTCTGCATATACATTTTAAGGTAGGGAGAAGCTGTTTTATTTAATCAAACCTTGAGTATAAAAACTTTTGTCTTCTGAACTATTGATAAAAGCATGACATTTAAATACATGCAACAAGTAGCAACAATTCAGTTTGGATCTCCCGATTGTCTCAATTACTGTGATTCTAAACATGCCCAGTCCATCCTGGAGTTTAAGTAAACAGGACCAGCCCTCTCCCCTCTTAGCTGAGGATTTATAGGGGCCATGAGTCTGGCACTTAGGGAAAGGTTGGCTGCGCTCACCAGTGATTACGTATACAATGCTGTCATATAATTTTCAGATTTTTCAAAGACTTCAAAGCTCACAACCTTCTGTGAACTTGCTGGACATGTTTATCATGGCAAGGATTAAAGGGAGGAGTGCTGTGCAGAAACTTCACATTATGGGTACTTCAATACAAATGCATTCTGCGTGTCTATAAAATGGTTCAAAACTTCCAGGAGAAAAGTGAAAAGGCCAGTCTACCACCATCCAGGAATAAAGCCAGCCTGGAGCAAATGTTAGTTTGGAAGGGCCCTTTGATTTTTCCATGATCAAGATATTTTATCCTAATTGTTACCTTCACTAAATAAGTGGTACTTAATTGGTAAATAGAAATGAGTTCACTTCCTTCTTTCTCTCTTTTTTTGAAAGTGACCAGATGCTCCATTTGGGAGAATTATCCTTTGTGCATGGCACTGAGAACAGAGGACAGGCCTTTACATGTCTTAAGACATTATACATGATGATAAGAATTGGGGCTCTGGTATCAAGCTCACCTGTGTGTGAAGTCCAGCTCTACCACTTTCTCAGTGAATACTATTGGACAAATTATTCTGTGTCTCAAGTTACTTCATCTGTAAAACAGGGATGACAATAATGGTACTGCCACATTTCACATCAATCTGTGAAGATAGAATAAAATAAAATGTACCGTGATGACATGTCTCTACCCATTTGGGTGGGTCTTGATAAATTTCTGGAGTCCTATAAAAGAGGAAATATTTTGGAGAATGAAGGAGATTCGGAGAGAACAGAGAACGCTGCATTACCATGAAACAGAGCATCCCGGAGCCAGCGACCTTTGGAAATGAAGAAGGAAAACGCCTCCCGGGGAGCTTCATGAAACCGGAAGCCAGGAAAGAAAACTTTAGCAGATGACACTGTGTTCGCCATGTGCCATTCCAGCTGAGAGAGAAGCCCTGACTGTGTTTGCCATGTGCCTTCTCACTTGAGAGAGAAACCCTGAACTTCATCGGCCTTCTTCAACCAAGTATCTTTCCCTGGATGCCTTTGATTGGACATATCTATAGACTTGTTTTAATTGGGACATTTTCTAAGCCTTAGAACTGTAAATTAGAAACTTATTAAATTCCCCTTTTTAAAAGCCTAAAAATAAATAAATAAAATGTACTACTACATGGAAAGTATTCAATAAATATCACTTATTATGAATGTTATTATTACTAAAACATTGGACAGAAGAGAAAAGTGTTTCTTTTCAGTTCAGTGGTTGTCTTTAATGGACCAACACAATTCTTTTGTTGGGGAGCTGAACCTGCTATCCCATAGGTTTTGTTCATACTTCTACTGGAGAACTTATAAAATATATATAATATATATTGATGTCCCACTCTGCATCAAGGACCAGACAAGAGGCTTCTCCTACATATTATAGCCACAGAATTAAGCAACATATTAGGACTGAATCAATGTTACTCTTCCAACAAATGCTTTTTCATTCACTCTCTTTTTATGTTTCCAGTAAGGGTCAATTATGTGCCAGACAATAGGCTGCCCAAAGGCAGCTGCCTAATGGCCCTGGCTGTTACCAATCGTTGAGTAAATTCTAACAACTGGGAGACACCTAGATTCCCTAGGTTAAGGAACTCTCTCTGGGAGCACGCATTCAGAGGGACCGCCCGTTGTGCAAATGTCCTTCTGTGCAGTACTGACTGAGAGCACTACTGTGTCCTTTCATTGCTGAGCACCAAAGTGCTTCATCATGACTCACAAGTGACCAGTCACTGAGTGATGTTAAACATTTAACTAACTACCAGCAGCATGCTGATCCAGTTATCGGAGGCTTCTCAGAGTACAGATGCCCTTGGGATTTACTCTGAATCACTGTCTTCGAGGGTAATAGCACATATTGCCAGGACAAGCATAACAACCAACCACAGGACAAAAATAGTCTTGTTGTGTGCCACCCTTCACCGTGATGCATCTGATGTCTCTTTCTCACTAACTAACTCTCGCCATGGTTCCCTCTTGAAGTGATGCACGTGCCCTTTATCTCTGCATAGAGGGCTAGACCTGGAAGGGGTACCATATTCAGGGAGGGAAATGAAAGGAATCTAAGACTTTATTAAATTCCAGGACTCAGGTCTCTCAACTGCTACTTTAATGAACTTTCCACTGTACCATACCTGTTTATGAGATTTCAAGATTTTCTGCTCAGTTGTTCTTTAACCAAGGTTCCCATTTAATTTTGTTAAAAGCTGACAGTACAACCTGCCAACTACAAGGCTCATCTCAGTATCGCTCCAGCAGCTGACTAAGAGATTCTATTGCATTTCCATCCTTCTGCAATCTGTAAACCACCCTGGGACATTATGTCTCATTCACTGGCTGTGAGATGGGGGAATGGTGCAACCTGTCCAAAGGCAGCCTGGCAATGCATCAAACACCTCCAGGCATGTGCAAACCTTGGAATTCAAACCTTCCATTTCTGGGAACGTATGCTAAAGAAATTATCAGAAATGTGGCAAACATGCACGTGATTGGCAGGGGACAGGACATCACTAGTATACACACACGTGCAAATGAACAATATGCCCAGTTATCAGCCTGGACACACCCTAAACACACCACCACCCTCCTGGGGGCAAGTATAGGAACTGAAGTCACAGTACCAAGGACCAAAAATATCATGTAAAAAGTGTACCTTGTAAAAAGAAAAAAAAAACAAAAAAGCAAACCTTGTAAAGTCAACCTGCTTTCAATGACTGTAAACATCCTGATTCCAAATCTGAACATTGTAAAGAAATTAAATCTTAAATTAAAACATAACTTTCCAATCACTTTTTATTTATTCTTTTTTCCCTTTATTTCTCTCTTATACCCATACCACACCAACACCTCCACCTCCTATCACGTCTGCTATGCATTGTAAACTCTTTAGTTTCAGAGCCAAAGCAGGCATGAACCTGTCTCAATTGATGGTATAGGAAAAATCATGTGAATAAATAAAAAATTAAATCTGTCTGTTCTGTAGATAAGTCCATAGACTTACTAAAGACTTACTATAGACTTACTATAGTCTGTACTACCTCGAGGGACTGATTTATCAGACTGGACCTGATGGGTGGTTCTCACTGTTAACAATCAATTATGATTTGAGAAAATTCACTGATTACCCTAGATTATACATACTACAAGAAACACTTCATTAACTACTAGGTTCTAAATTAAGTATTTTCGTTAGAAATTACACTTTATCTTGAATCTTGGTTAGAAACTACACTTTATCTCGAGTCCTGGAGTTCAGCAGGATGGCAGGAAGTTTTATGCGTGATGGCAGAAGTTAAAGCTGGACAAGCAAAGTAGGTATCATTTTATAGTAGCATAAACAGTTAAGGAGAGATTATCCCATAGTGGGGTCTAAAGGAAAGAGCTATAATGCCAAACTCTCATTTTCCAGGGCTACCTGTCTGGCCTTATCTGCCCACAAGCAACTCAACTTGGACTCTTTCCTACAAGATCCCAGGCCAATTTGGTCCTTTTATGACCCTGCACTCCTAAGCCTAACTGAGACGAAGTCACAACTCTCATATATTTCTGCAGCAACCTATACTTCTCCTTTATATCCTTGTAACTGTTAGTTTAATTATTTGTATTATTTTGTTTAATGATGTCTGTCTTCTCTTTAATATTTTAAACTCCCTGATTATAGACACTATGCATAATGAATGATGCATGGCAAAATGTCTAGTATACTGTTGGCAATCAATCAATATTTGTTGCCTGAACCAGTTCTAGAAACTGGATAACAGTTTCCTCCCCCATTCCAGCCTCTAGCACAAGCCTCTGCCTGGAACACAACCTTTGAAGACTGGGTGGTCTGCCTTGCTCTTAACAGAGAATCCTCCTCGTCCATGGTATGAAGTCCAGACCTATATGGCCTTGAGTCTCCTGAATCATACCAGTTCCTAACCCCCCACTAGCCCTACTTCCAGCACTGGGCTGCCCCAAGGTGTGAGGCTACCCTGCTTCTTTTTACCTGGCCCCTTTTAATATCATCTGAGCTCTAGTTCTGAGCACAGACCTAAATAGAGACT
Source organism: Myrmecophaga tridactyla (assembly GCA_004026745.1). Taxonomy (NCBI): domain Eukaryota; kingdom Metazoa; phylum Chordata; class Mammalia; order Pilosa; family Myrmecophagidae; genus Myrmecophaga; species Myrmecophaga tridactyla. Next base: position 7,638 of record PVIY010020708.1, read on the forward strand.
CAAAATACTTCTAAATGCAACTCTGTGAGAGTATAGAGAAAAATATTGTGATATAAGTTGTCAGTGTAAAGAAAGTTATGTTGAGTTACTCACTGTAAGGTATTAATCTGTCCTAAACTCCAAAGAAAGGCTCATTAAGAGCATTTAAAACACAGCCTCTCTGGAGGAGTGTGGAGTCTGTTAGAGAACATGATGTATTCACAGATAAGTACATGAAATATTTTTTTTAATTCAAAGTGAAACAAAATTATGTGTGTGCTAAAATAATGCAAGTGGAGAACATGAAAATAACTACCAGTTGCTACTTTTCCTAGAAAGGATCCATGCTAGCTGTTAGTATACAATAGTAGAAGTAGAAGCAACATCTTGCTTTAATTGGTGTCCACTCTGAGCTTGTAATTTACTAGATACTTCATATAAACAATCACGGATCTTCACCATAAACTTGCAAAAGAAATTATATCCTTCTTTTAAAGATAAGCAGTCTCACAATGTAATATATCTTAGTAGAACAGGGGTTGAACAAATGTCCATCTGAGACCAAAATCTATGCTTTTCTCAACTCCTCACTGCTTTCAGGACAAGAGTTTGATGCTGATTGGCATCACCTGGAAAGAAGTAACACCAACCTTCTGCACAGAGTGGGTGTCATCCCCAAGAGAACCTCTTTTGTTGCTCAGATGTGGCCTCTCTCTCCAGCCAACACAACAAGCAAACTCACTGCCCTCCCCTTGTCTACATGGGACATGACTCCCAGGAGTGTGGACCTTCCTGGCAACATGGGACAGAAAGCCTAGAATGAGCTGAGACTCAGCACCAAGGGATTGAGAAAACCATCTTGATCAAAAGAAGGGGGAAGAGCAAAATGAGACAAAATAAAGTGTCAATGGCTGAGAGATTCCAAACAAGGTCGAGAGGTTATCCTGGAGGTTATTCTTACACATTAAATAGATATCACCTTGTTAGTCAAAATGTAATGGAGAGGCTGGAGGGAACTGCCTGAAAATGTAGAGCTGTGTTCCAGTAGCCATGTTTCTTGAAGATGATGGTATAATGATACAGCGTTCACAATGTGACTGTGTGATTGTGAAAACCTTGTGTCTGATGCTCCTTTTATCTACCTTCTCAACAAAGCAGTAAAACATATGGAATAAAAATAAATAATAGGGGGAACAAATGTTAAAATAAATTTAGATTGAAATGCTAGTGATCAATGAAAGGGAGGGGTAAGGAGTATGGTATGTATGAATTTTTTTCTGTTGTCTTTTTATTTCTTTTTCTGAATTAATGCAAGTGCTCTAAGAAATGATCATGATGATGAATATGCAACTATGTGATGATATTGTGAATTACTAATTATATATGTAGAACGGAATGATCATAAGTTAAGAATGTTTGTGTTTGCTTGTTATATTTTTTAAAAAATTAATAAAAAAAAAGAGTGGGTGTCACATCAGGGATGAGCACTTGGTAGAAAGTGACAAATCAGCTGGCTGGAGTGGGAAAGATGCCTGGAGTGGTTGCACGGCATGAGTTTGGTGAATAAAAGGACAACTGTGTTTTGAAGATCAAAAAGACTAAGAATTTAGACTTAATGGCATAAGCTCTAAAGAGTTTATGTGGCCTTTTGAATTGGTCAGTGACTTGAATTGTGCAACGACTAGTTGAAGAGAATTATTTATTGGGAACTGCATGTAGGGTGTTACTGAATGCTGAGAATGGAAGCAGGGAGACCAGTTAGTTCCTCCTGGGAGATGATGCCTGGAAAAACAACTGAAAGAACAGGAAGGAAAGGGAGGGTCCCAAGAAAGAACTAGCAGCATACACAGACGGAAGATTTGGAAGGCAGGACGAGGGTGGAGGTGAGGAAAGAAGAGCATGAAGAAAGTAAGATTCCAAAGTGTCGATTCTAATTAACTGTGAAGGGGATGTGTGTGCCCTGAATTAGGGTTATTTGGGTGAAGTGAAGAGAAAAGGAAATAGACTGTAAAGACTGAGAGAGAAAATCGATGCTGCAGTCAGTTGTTATAGATCACTTGTTCTAAAAGCCTAGAAAGAAAATGAGATGAGCTGGTAGCTGGCAGGGAAAGTTAGACAGAATAAGCTTCACACACACACACCTCCTTGTGGTTGGAAGTTTGAATGGGATAGAAAGAGAACAAAGGGGTAAGAAAGATGAATGCATTCAACCCTCGGTGATATCTACGAGGTCCTCCAGAGTAAACATGGCAACGGTGGTACAGATTAAACACACAAGTTTCCAAGCAGCAAGCTTAATAATGTAATAAGCCAGGCTGAGTGACTCCCAGTCCTCACCCCTGCCTCTGCTAAATGACTGACTTTGTGACCTTACTTAAGTTACTTACAATCCATTTCCTAAATGTAATGGAGGAGCATTGCTTCCGTTTACCCAGTACTGCGCCTACTCAACACTAGGAACTCATTAAATAGTCCGTGATTGGTTACTTCCCAGAGTAGTTATGAGAATACAAATAAGAAATCATTTGGATTGCAAAGCAACAGTAACGAAAACAGTGTAGTGCTGGCACAAAAATAGACAAATAGATCAGTGGAACAGAATTAGAAGTTCAGAAATTGACCCACACCTCTGTAGCCAATTGATTTTTTTACAAGGGTGCTAAGCACGCAGTGGGGAAAGAATAATCTCTTCAACAAGTGATATTGGGAAAACTGGATATTCACATACAAAAGAACGCTCTCTACATCACCCTATATACAAAAATCAACTCAAAATAGATGAAGGACCTAAATATAAGAGCTAAAACTATAAAATTCTTTTAAGATAACATAGGTGCAAATCTTCATGACATGGGATTGGACAATGGATTCTTAGACATGACACCAAAAGTAAGTGCAATAAAAGACACAATAAATGATAAATTTTGATTTCATTAAAATCTAAAATTATGTCCATTGAAGGAAATTATCAAGAAAGTGAAAAGGCAACACTACAAAATGGAAGGAAATAGTCTCAGGTCATATATCAGGTAAGAGTTTAAAATCCAGACTATATGAAAAGAACTTTTACAATGCAAAGACACACCAAAAAAACACAATTTAAAAACGGGAAAGGATTTGAATAGCCCTTTCTCCAAAGATATATAAATGGCCAGAAACACATGAAAAGATGCTCAATAAGATTAGCCATTAGGGAAATGCAAGTTAAAACCACAATGAGATGTCACTTCACACCCACAAGAATGGCTATTAAAATCAAGTAACAGAAAATAAATGTCTTGGACAGGATGCAGGGTACTTGGAACTCTCGTGCATTGCTGGTGGGAATGTTCAATGGTGCAGCCAGTGTGGGAAGCAATATGGCAGTTCCTCAAAAAGTTACATACAGAATTACAACTTGACCCAGCAATCCCACTTCAAGGTCCATGCCCAAAGAGAATGAAAATGGGGCCACAAACAGATACTTGTACACTAATGTTTATAGCAGCATTATTCACAATAGCCAAAAGCTGGAAACAACCCAAGTGTCCATCAACATATGAATTAACAAAAAAAATGTGGTACATGCACACGAAAGAATATTATTTGGCCACAAGAAAAATGAAGTTATGAGGCATCCTGCAACATGCAAAAAGCTTGAAAATATTATGATCAGTGAAATAAGCAAGATGGCTAAGGACAAAAATCCTATGATACCACTTATAAGAGATTATTAGAAACACCAAATTCACAGAGATAGAAAGCAGATTAGAAATTATTGGGAAGTGGGAACGGAAGAAGTGAATGAAGCCAGAGTGTTTGTAAAAATAAAACATATACTTAAAAAAATTTTTAAAGAAATCATTTGGGAAAATTTAAGAATGCTATAAATGTCATTGTTCGGTAAATGTTATTCACCAAAGCAGATCACTATTTATTATATACTAAAATCATAGGACATGATTTCCTTTATTCTAATTCCTGAATTTAAAACATATGTGACGTGGCACATGAGGTGAGGTAGGGAAAAAGGAAGTGAATGGAATGTGCAAAGGCAAAGAGTAGTAGTAGCACGGTATGTTCAGGGAATGCTGAGAAATATAATTAGAGCACAGGATGTGCAGAACTATGGGGAAATTCTGGTTCTGGAGAAGCAGGCTCTGAATAGTGCCAAGGCAGCCCTGGATGCTGAACTAAATGGGGAGCATATCCTCCTGGTAGCGGGGAACCCAACAGAGGGCTTGCTTCTTATTAAATGGCTTTTTATTACAGTATAGTATACATATACAAAAATACACAGAGCTCAATAGGCTATTACAAAGTTTACTTGACTGCATATCAAGAAATATTATCAGCACCTCAAAAGCCTTCCTTCATGCTCCTTCCCAATCATCCACTCCCTTCTTCTCAAAGATAATCACTCTTCTCATTTTAATGCAATGGATTTTTTTTTTTTTTTGGCCCTCTTGGCAGAGATTTTTGAGTAAGAGAAGAACATGGGTATGTTTCATTTTGAAGAAAATCATCTTGACAGGTCTGTGAGGAGAGAATGTCATCAAAAGAGGTGGTTGTAAGAACCTGTGAGGGATGATAAAGATTGTCCCAGATTAAGTTAGTTAGTAACAAAGGAGAGACTGATAGCCAGAGAATTTTAATCATAAAAATAGTAACATTTACTGAGCTCTGGGTATTTACAGGCGTGGAACTAAGTGCCTCACGCATATTTTAACACTTAATTCTCCACACAACTCTACACAATCAGTAGCTATGCAGGTAGGGCATGGGAGAGCTGAGAATCAAATACAGATAACATTTGGCTCCACGGTCTATGGTTTTAATTGCTACTCTATTCTGTTCCTCTATTATTCCACTATTGCTCTTTTGAGAGGAAATAAACTGTTTTAGGGTATGAATACTCATAATACATAGAGAGAAGGGGTTAAGAATGAATCTGATATCTAGCTTGGGAGAGAAGCTGAAGACTTGGACAAGCCAGGGCCTTCCTTTGAGGATCTGGTCAGTATGCCATATTCCTTAACAGCTTGAGCTTTGTTCTAAAGATAAAAACTGAAGAGGAAGTCTTTGACTTGGCTGCCAAAATTGTGCCATCTGAGGCTCGATAAATATATTATCTATTGCTGTGTAACAAGTCACCCAAACTTAGTGGTTTAAAACAGCAACACAGTGTCTGTGGGTCAGAAAATCAGGTGCTACTTGGCTAGATGGTTCTTTTGCTTGGTGCCTCTCGAATATTAAGGCATTATATCTCAGGGCTGCATTCATCTGAGGTCTTGACTGGGGCTGGATGATTTACTTCCTAGGTGGCTCAGCTACATGGCTGGCAAGTCAGTGTTGACTGAGCAGGGACCTCAGCTCCTCTCCATGAAGTTGCTTTAGGGTTCTCATGGCACAGTGACTGGCTCCCTCAAAGTAAGTGATCCAAGAGACCACAGCGGAAGCCTCCAGGCCTTTGACGAGCTAGTTTCAGAAATGACATATTCTCATTTTCACCATATTCTATTGTTCGTACAGGGTCAGCCGTGAATCAGTGTGAGAGCTACCCAGTGCATGAATACTGACAGCCATGGATCACTGGGGTCATCGTGGAAGCTAGCTACCCTAAAGGGAAAGGGAGATTGTGCAGATTCCAAGTGTTCTACGTTCAGAACTCTTTTTTTTTTTTTAATTTGCATATGGGCAGGAGTCACCAGGGATCAAGCTCCAGACCTCCAGCACGGCAGGTCGGAACTCTGCCTGCTGAGCCACGGCAGCCGCCCGCATTCAGAACTCTTACAATGGAAATGGGAAGAAGACATCTCCCATTCCTGACAGAATGAATAGCACGATTAAAGGTAGAGTGTTGCAAGAGGCTTTTCATAGTCTGATTTCGCTGAAGTGAACTGATTATAAGCAGAGGGGGGAAAGTCTGGAAAATATAGTCCACACTGTGGACGAGCCTGAATGTCTGTAAAGAGAATACCACTTTAACTATAGCTAAATGGGAATCACTAATGCTTTCTTAGTAAAAGAATGACATATAATGATCATAGAATATTAGAACTGGAAGGGCTTTTTGAGATGACCCTCATGTCAACAGACTGTTCTGCTATCCCCTTAGAAGCTGATCCTTGGGGGAGTGAGTCAACTCAGATCCCCTCATTTTAAGAAAGAAGCAGACTTGATCAGGGTTGTGCATTAGTCAGGCAATCCTCGCAGCAAGATGCAGAACAGATCAGAGGAAGAAAGAATGGAGACAGAGATGCCAATTTAAGAGTCATTTTCAAGTTACAGAAAGCTTGCAGTATGATGGCGGTGGTAGAAATGCAAAGGAAGGGCAGAGATGTATTGAAAGGCATGCTCAAATAATTCATATGAACCTGACAGATTTACAGCTAAGTTATGTTTTCTTTCATTTCATCAAGAAAGAATGCCTTAATGTAAGAGGGTATGATCTGAAATTATCCCGATTTTTGTACATCTTTTTTCCTAGCCAGTGTCCACATTTCTCCAACCACCAACTCATATCCACTAATTCTTTTAGCATCTTTTTCAATGCTCATCTCCTCCTGGAAGCCCTCCCTGACTAGTCCCAGGTGGTCATCTCACTCTTCCTCTCTACACTTGTGGGTGGACACGGTTGGTTCCATATTATATTACACTAGTGAATATCTTGCTTGATCTTGTTGTTAAATCATTTCTTGGGATTGTATTGTCACTTCTTCAAATTAGAATTCATAACACCCCATCCCATGATAGCCTGCCCACTACTGTCCTGAATCCATGGGGGTACCTCAGTAGCAGACTAGATGAAGAGGAGATAAAACCTGCAGCTCGGCACCCAGATTACAGGTGCCAGGCCTCTCCCCAGGTCCTCAAGTAGGGCAGTAAAATTAATTCTAGACCTGCCTATGGGAGCAACCTGCAAATGGAAGATATTTAGCGTCTTTTTTTTTTTTTTGCAAGATCTGTTGACTAATCAGGGATATAGAGTTAGCTCTTTAATTCCTGAAAATAGCTACCAGTTCCTAATCTGAGTTAGAATGAATCTTGCTGTTTAGTTCACTTTTCAGTTTTGCCTATGTTTTTAACTTGTTTCTAAAATCAGAGTCAAACAAAATGGAAAAAAGGATAAAGAAATAAGGTACCCTTAATAAATAAATTTTAATTAACTCAGCTTAAGAATGCATTTCACGGGCGGCTGCCCTGGCTCAGCAGGCAGAGCTCTGACCTGCTGTGCTGGAGGTCTGGAGTTCGATCCCTGGTGCCTCCTGCCTATATGCAAATTTAAAAAAAAAAAGAATGCATTTCACTTACTCTTAACATTATTTTTAATGTATAATGTTTATAGATCTGTTGTCTAATTTGAAAGACATACATATATGTATGTCAGAGTCTCTTTTTCTCTGCATAAGATTAGATTGCTGAGAGATAAAGAGGATTTAGATTTAAATCTTTGAAGTTAAACTAGTATGAGCTGAAGATTGACTCCACTTAAGAGATTTCTGCACTGGGTGGGAGAGTATATTAGTCAGTACAGGCTTGAAAGCACCCTCTTCATCTCCACTTCCAAGACAGAGAAGGAGCCTTATTCCTGGAGTGCCACTGCCACCTAGTGGAAATTTCACCAAATGTGAAATAAATGCTCTCTCAAGGCTAATGCCTTTTTACTGTAGCTCTCCTCACGCATCTTCTTCTCTTTCTCTCTTCTTTTCTATGTTCAGTCGGTCACTGGCAACTTCTTTGAAATTTGGGGCTTTGTGTCCAACAGAATAATATGTCCATCTAGTCAAAACTGACTTGTTAGAACCACATATTTAAATAGAAATTTAAATATTTATGTATAAATGAAAAAGTAAGGTAAAAAATCAAAAAGTATATACGGTATTATACTCTTTCTAAGTAAGAAGCAAAAATAAGAAAATATATGTCTATTATATGTATATGTGCTTATTTTTGCAAAAAGAAATGTATATATGGTAACAGAATAAAAAAAAATTTTAATCCATGAAACTGTACTACACAAACAGTGAACCCTAAGTTAAACCATGAACTTTAATTTATAATACAATTATAAAAAGGTGCTACCATCAATTGTAACAAATGTTCCACATCAATGTAAGGGGTTCGTGATGGAACGGTATATGGGAATCTTGATTTTATGCATGATTGCTCTATAAACTCACAGCTTCTTTAATTAAAAAAAAAAAATTATTTTGAAATGTGGTGGGGCTCAACCAGAAACACCACCAGGACTGGTTATCTATGTCTGCCGTGGTGCCCACTAGGTCCCTATATACATCTGGGTCACAACCACAAGCATGAAACAAGGTAAACACAAGAGAACAAGCTATAAGCCAGAAGACAGAAAGGAGAGCCTAGTAACAAGGGGACTCTGGTCTTATCATTGATAGTGGGTCTCCTACATCCCTCTGGAAATGAGTTTTCCAGGTTATGGTAGTTAAATTATAATGAAATAAGGCAAATCTAGGGGTACAGTTGTATATGCACTAGACTTTGAGAAAGAATTCTCTGATGATGACAGGCTCCAATCAGGTGAATAGGACACAGCTACAGAGAGTTCTTTAACTACCACTAATTTTTCTTTTCCTTTTTATTTATTTTTTTTCTTGAATGCTGTATGGCAGAGTCACATTTCATTATTTTTCCATGTGAGTATCCCCTTATTGCAGCACCATCTGTTGAATTTTTGTTTGGTTTTTGTTTGTTTGCTTGTTTGCTTGTTTGTTTGGGAAGTGCATGGGCCAGGAATCGGCCACTAATTTTTTTTTACTGAAAAAAAATGAGTAAGAACAAACGAGACAGGAGAAATGAAACAGGAATTAATTCAACAAAAAAAAAGAAATATAATTAAAAGACAAAATCACATTTGAAAAAAAGCGAAATTACAAGATAGTCAAAGGAAAAGAGATTCAAATGCAAACCCCATAAAAGCATTGAAGGCAAGCAAGAAAAAGCAAAGAGAGTAAAGAATAGATAAAGAAAAAGGGGGAAAGGATCAGTAAGACACTTTGAAACTAAAGGCAGGCAAAAGAGTTTGAATATTAATATTATTGGTGTCCCTGAAGAAGAAAATCAAAATAATGGAAAGAAGTAATATTTAAAATGACAATCCAAGAAACATTTCCAGAATTGGAGGGTGTGCCAGTTTGAAAGGATTTATGTACCCTAGAAAAGCCATGTTTTAATCCTAATCCCTTATTGTAAAGGCAGCCATTTCTTCTAATCCCTATCCAATATTATAGGTTGGAAACTTGATATAGGTTGGAAACTTGATTGGGTTGTCTCCACGGAGATGTGATTCACCCACTTGCAGGTATCAAACTTGATTAGATGGAGACATGTCTCTGTGAGAGCTGAGCCAGAGGAACAAGCCAGGACGGACTTTTCGGCACTCCTCTGGGAACTTTCCAAACTGATATTTCTCACCCTCCAACAGCAGCCTCCTTGTGATAAACTCCCTGATTCAACCTTCACAGTTGCATTATTGGGATAAACTCCCTCGCTGTATATCTGCCCTCCAGCAGCTACAACCTTGCGTAACTAACACACTGTTTTCACCAATGGAAAGCTGCCAAACTCCCAAGGACCCACCTGTGAGAAACCCACCTAACCCCTACCCCTAACTCTCTTTAAAACTCCTACTCGATTCCAGGCAGACAAGAGTTGATTTCTTGAGTCAACTCTCCATGCTGTCTCTCTGCTAATAAATCTTCCCTCCCCCACTACCAGTGTCATGTCTCTGTCTCTGCTTCGCATCTCTGACCTCCACCCAGCCCAAGATTTTCAGTCTCCACTCATTCCAGGTGGGCCTTGATTACTTTACTGGAATCCTTTAAAAGAGGAAGCATTTTGGAGAAACCTTCAGAGTGACACAGCCGCGAGAAGCAGAGTCCACCAGCCAGCGATCTTTGGAGATGAAGAAGGAGAATGCCCCTGGCAGAGCTTCATGAAGTAACAGGCCTGGAGAGGAAGCTAGCAGACATCGCCATGTTCACCACATGCCCCTCCAGTTGAGAGAGAAAACTGAACCTCATCTGCCTTCTTTAACCAAGGTATCTTTCCCTGGATGCCTTAGATCAGACATTTCTATAGACTTGCTTTAATTTGAACATTTCCACAGTCTAAAAATGGTAAACTTGCAACTTACTAAATTCCCCTTTTTAAAAGCCATTCCATTTCTGGTATATTGCATTTCAGCAGCTAGCAAATTAGAATAGATTGAAAAAAAAAGTGAATCTAAACATAACAAAAGCCCAATGAGTTCTGAAGAAAATTGACCATGAGTTATCACCTATAAGGCATACTCTTGAAAAATTATGAGACTTTAAAGATGAGGAAAAATAAGGGAGCAGGGTGTGCAATCCTGTTACCAATTAAAGTTCACATCAAGTCAAATGTAGTAAATGAGGCCCCCCCAGACCTATGCATGCACACAGTTACATCCTCCCTGGCTACTGGGCGCCCACATTCAAAAGCACCAGCATAACATCCCCAACCTGCATCTGTCCCTGCTCTGCAATGCATCACCACCACACTCTTGTGCCCTACCCTGTACCCTGCATCCTGCTACACATCCATCTCACAGACATAAGCTTTAGACTATTGATGAAAATCAACTCCCAAAGTAAATCAATCAAAATATTTACATGCAATGAAAACAACAGAAGATCACTAAGCATATCACAATAGAGACAGAGATAGCCCAGCCTAATGATGAAATTAAAACACCAGAGGAGACACAGATATTGGAACAACTAATCAAAGATGTTCATAAAACTCTACTTAATAAAATAAGTGGGATGGCAAATGACATAAAGAAGATCAAGAAGACAGTAGAAGTGCATAAAGAGGAATTTGAAAGAATCAATAGAAAAATAGCAGATATCACAGAGGTTAAAGACTCTGTTGACCAAATAAAAACCATAGTAGAGGCATACAACAGGAAATTTGAAGATACAAAAGAAAGAATAAGCTATATAGATGACAGAATAACTGATTTTGAACACTCAAAACAGCATAATGGCAAAAAGATGGAAAATTTTGAATTGGATTTCAGAGAAATTATAGACAAAACAAAGTACACAAATATAAGAATCATTGGTGTCCTAGGAGAAGAGAGAAATAAAGGGCTAGAAAGAGTAGTTGAGGATATAATGGGGGAAAACTTCCCAACCCTTATGTAGGACATAAATATTCAAGACAAAGAATCGCAACAAACTCCAAACAGAATAAATCCAAATAGGCCTTCCCCAAGGCACATGCTAATCAGTCTGTCAAATGTTGAAGAGAAGCAGAGAATTCTGAAAGCAGCAAGAGAAAAACAATCTACTACATACAAGGGAAACCAGATAAGACTGACTTCAGACTACTCATCTGGCACCATGGAGGCAAGAAGGCAGTGGTATGATATATTTAAGATTCTGAAAGACAAAGACATTCAGCCAAGAATTTTGTACCCAGCCAAACTGTCCTTCAAAACTGATGGAGAGATTAAAATTTTCACAGACAAACAAATCCTGAAAGAATCTGTCAACAAGAGACTGGTCCTACAAGAAATACTAAAGGGAGTTCCACCAGCTGAAAAAAAAAAAAGGACAGGAAGGGCTGGAGGAGGGCATAGAATTGAAGAATACCAGTAAGGGTAACTTAAAGGATAAAAAGAGAAAGAGAGAAAAATATATATATTCCTGACAAATAAAATTAAAAAGATAAGATGGTGGATTCAAGAAATGTCTTTTCAGTAATAACTTTGAATGTTAATGGACTAAATTTACCAATTAAAAGAGACAGATTGGCAGAATGGATTAAGAAATATAGTCCAACTATACACTGATTTTACAAGAGACTCATCTTAGACACTAGGACACAAGTAGATTGAAAGTGAAAGGATGGAAAAAGATTTTCCACACAAGTTGTAACCAAAAGAAAGCAGGAATAGCTATATAATATCAAACAAAATAGACTTTAAATGTAAAGACATCATAAGAGACAAAGAAGGACACTATACAAGGAAGGATACTATATATTAATTAAAGGGATAATTCACCAAGAACATATAACAATCATAAATGTACATGCTCCCAATCAAGGAGCTCCAAAGTACATGAGACATGCGGAAGGGAGCAATAGATGTTTCAACAGTAACAGTAGGAGACTTCAATACACCACTCCTCTATAGATAAAATAACCAGACAGAAGATCAACATAGAAACAGAGAAGTTAAACAACTTGATAAATGAATTAGACCTAACAGACATATATAGGTCGTTGCACCCCAAAACACAAGGATATACATTCTTCTCTAGTGCTCATGGAACACTCTCCAAGATAGATCATATGCCGGGGCACAAAACAGGTCTTTATAAATTTAAGAACATTGAAATTATTCAAAGTACTTTCTCTGATCACAATGGGATGAAGCTGGATCTCAGCAACCACCAAAGAATGAGAACATTTGCAAATATATGGAGATTAAATAACACATTCTTAAACAACCATTGGGTCAAAGAAAAATTTGCTAGAGAAATCAGTAGCTATCTGGAGATGAATGAAAATGAGACTACAACTTATCAGAACTTATGGGAGGTAGCAAAGGCTGTGCTGAGAGGGAAATGTATTGCCCTAAATGCCTATATTATTAAAAAACAAGAAAGAGCAAAAATCGAGGACTTAATAGCTCACCTGGAGGAACTTGAGAAAACAGCAAACTAACCCCAAAGCAAATAGAAGAAGAGAAATAACAAAGATTAAAGCAGAGTTAAATGAATGGGAGAACAAAAAAAAAATAGAAAGAATCAATAAAACCAAAAGTTGGTTCTTTGAGAAAATCAATAAAATTGATGGGTCACTAGCAAGACTGACAAAGAAAAAAAAGAGAGAGGATGCAAATAAACAAAATCAGAAATGAGAAGGGGTGTGTTACTACTGACCCTGAAGAAATAAAAGAAATTATAAGAGGCTACTATGAACAACTATATGCTAACAAACTAGACAACTTAGATGAAGTGGACAAGTTCCTGGAAGCACACAAATAAGCTACACTGACTCAAGAAGAAATCGAAGATCTCAACAGACCAATCATAAGTAAAAAGATTCAATCAGTCATCAAAAATCTTCCTCCAAAGAAAAGCCCAGGGCCAGATAGGGTCACGGGAATTTTATCAAACATTCCAAAAAGAACTAATACCAATCCTACTCAAATTTTTCCCAAAAAATTGAGGAAAAAGGAACTCTACGTAACTCATTTTAGGAAGCTAATATCATTTTAATACCAAAACTGAGTAAAGATGCTATAAGAAAGGAAAACTACAGGCCAATCTCCCTAATGAACATTCATGCAAAAATTCTCAACAAAACATTAACAAATTGAATCCAACAACACATTAAAAGAATTATAGGGTGGGCCATGGTGGCTCGGCAGGCAGAGTTCTCACCTACCATGCTGGGCTGGTTGGATTCCCGCTGCCTGCCCCTGCAAAAAAAAAAAAAGAATTATACACCATGACCAAGTGGGGTTTATACAAGGAATGCAAGGATGGTTGAAAACAAGAAAATCAATTAATGTAATACAGCACATTAACAAATCAAGAGGGAAAAATCACAAAATCATCTCAATTGACGTTGAAGAAGCATTGACAAAATTCAGCATCCTTTTCTGATAAAAACACTCCAAAAGATAGAATCAAAGGTTACTACCTCAATATGATAAAGGGGATATATGAAAAACCAATGGCCAGCATTGTACTCAATGGAGAGAGACTGAAAGCTCTCCCCTTAAGATCAGGAATGAGACAAGGATATCCACTGTCACCACCATTACTCAACATTGTGCTAGAAATTCTAGCTAGAAAAATCAGGCAGGACAAAGAAATAAAAGGCAATTAAATTGGAAAGGAAGAAGTAAAACTTTCATTATTTGCAGATGACATGATATCACACTTAGAAGATCCTAAGAAATCAACAACAAAATTACTTGAGCTAATAAAGTCAGTGTTTTAGTTTGTTAGCCACTGGAATGCAAAATACCAGAAAAAGAATGGCTTTTAAAAATGGGAATTTAATAAGTTGCTAGTTTACAGTTCTAAGGTCGAGAAAATGTCCCAATTAAAACAAGCCTATAGAAATGTCCAATCAAAGGCATCCAGGAAAAGATACCTTGGTTCAAGAAGGCCGATGAAGTTCAGGGTTTCTCTCTCAAGTGAGAAGCCCACATGGCAAACACAGTCAGAGTCTCTCTCTCATCTGGAAGGGCACATGGTGAACACGGCATCATCTGCTAGCTTCTTCTGCTGGCTTCCTGTTTCATGAAGTTCCCTGGGAGGCATTTTCCTTCTTCATCTCCAAAAGTCGCTGGCTGGTGGACTCTGCTTCTCTTGGCTATGTCGTTCTGCTCTGCTCTCTCTGAATTTCTCATTCTCCAAATTGTTTCTTTTTTTATAGGACTCCAGTAAACCAATCAAGACCCACCCAAATGGGTGGAGACACATCTCCCCCAATTCAGCTTAACAACCACTCTTGATTAAATCACATCTCCGGAGAGATGATCTAATTATACTTTCAAACATACAATACTGAATAGGGATTATTCTGCCTTTATGAAATAGGATTTTGTTTAAAACATGGCTTTTCTAGGGACCTACATCCTTTCAAACCAGCACAGTCAGCAAGGTTGTGGGATATAAAATTAATGTGCAAGAATCAGTAACATTTCTATACCCAAGCAACGACTTTACTCAGGAGTCAGTTAAGAAAAAAATTCCATTCAAAATAGCAACTAAAAGAATCAAATACTTAGGAATGAACTCAACTAGGAATGTAAAGGACTTGTACACAGAAAACTACATAACATTGCTAAAAGAAATTAAAGGAGATCTAAATAAGTCGAAAGACATTTCCTGCTCATGGATAGAAAGGCATCATGGATTCAACACAGTACCAATCTAAATTCCAACAACCTACTGTGAAGACTTGGAAAAGTTAGGTACCAAATTCATCTAGAAGGAAAAGAGACCCCAAATATCTAAAAGCACCCTAAAAAAAAGAAGAATGAAGTGGGAGGATTAACCATCTCTGACCTTTTTTATTATTTTATTATTATTATTATTGTTTTGCATGGGCAGGCACCAGGAATCGAACCCGGGTCTCTGGCATGGCAGGTGAGAACTCTGCCTGCTGAGCTGCTGTGGCCCACCCACTCCCTGACCTATTATAAAGCCACAGTGGTCAAAAAAACATCGTACTGGCACAAAGACAGAAGCATTGACCAATGGAATTGAACCAATAGTACAGAAATAGACCACCTAAATCTATGGTCAACTGATCTTTGACAAGGCCCCCAAATTCTCTGAACTGGGACAAAAAAAGTATTTTCAATAAATGGGCATGGAAGAACTGGATATCAATAGCCAAAAGAATGAAAGAGGACCCCTATCTTATACCCTATACAAAAATTAACTCAAAGTGGATCAAACACTTAAATACAAGAACTAGCACCATAAAGCTTCTAGAAGAAAATGCAGGAAAACATCTTCCAAACCTAGTAATAGGAGGTAGCTTCCTAAACTTTACACCCAAAGCACAAGCAACAAAAGAAAAGAACAGATAAATGGGAACTCCTCAAAATCAAATGCTTCTGCACTTGAAAACACTGTCAAAAAGGTGAAGAAGCAGCCAATTCAATGGGAGAAAATACTTGGAAATCACATATTGGACAAAGGTTTGATGTGCTGTATAAAGAAATCACACAACTCAACAAAAGAACAAACAACCCAATTATAAAATGGGCTAAAGATATGAATACAGGTGGCTCAAAAGCACATGAAGAGACGCTCATTTTCACTGGCTATAAGGGAAATGCAGATCAAGACTATAATGAAATATCACCTCACTTCCTATAAGAATGGCTGCTATTCATCAAGAGATTGAGAAAACCTTCTCGACCAAAAGGAGGAAGAAAGAAATAAGACAAAATAAAGTGTCAATGGCTGAGAGATTCCAGAGTCAAGAGGTTATCCTGGAGGTTATTCTTACGCATGAAATAGATATCACCTTACTAGACAAGATGTAATGGAGAGGCTGGAGGGAACTGCCTGAAAATTTAGAGCTGTGTTCCAGTAGCCATGTTTCTTGAAGATGATTGTATAATGATATAGCTTTCACAATGTGACTGTGCGATTGTGAAAACCTTGTGTCTGATGCTCCTTTTACCTACAGTATGGACAGATGAGTAAAACATATGGATTAAAAATAAATAAATAATAGAGGGAACAAATGTTAAAATAAATTTAGTAGATTGAAATGCTAGTGATCAATGAAAGGGAATGATAAGGGATATAGGAAAAAAATAGGGGAAACAAAGCCTGAAACAAATTGGGTAGATGGAAACACTAGCAGTCAATGAGAGGGAAGAGTAAGGGTTATGGTATGTATGAGTTTTTTTCTTTTTTCTTTTTGTTTATTTTTCTGAATTGATGCAAATGTCCTAAGAAATGATCATGGTGATGAATATACAACTATGTGATAATATTGTGAGTTATTGATTATATACCAAAAATGGAATGATCATATGGTAAGAATGTTCGTGTTTGTATGTTTTTATGTTTAAAAAATACTTTAAAATTTTTCTAAATGGCTACTATTAAACAAACAAGAAACTATAAATGTTGGAGAGGATGTGGAGAAATTGCGAAACTTATGCACTGTTGGTGGGAATGTATAATGGTGCAGCCACTATGGAAGATTGTTTGGTGGTTCCTTAGGAAACTAAATATCGCGTTGCCCTGTGACCCTTGTATATACCCAGAAGAGCTGAAAGCAATGACACAAACAGACATTTGCACACCGATGTTCACAGCAGCATTATTCACAATCGCCAAAAGATGGAAACAAACCAAATGCCCATCAACAGACAAGTGGATAAACAAAGTGTGGTATATACATACAATGGAATATTATGAAGCAGTAAGACAAAATGAAGTTCTGAAGCACACGACAAGATGGATGAGCCTTGAGGACATAATGCTGAGTGAAATATGCCAGGCACAAAAAGATAGATATTGTATGACTCCACTTTTATGACCATGATAAAGGTCAAATCAGAGCTTATAATACAGAATATGGGGGGCACAGAGTTACATAGAAGCAAGAGATAGGTGAGCAGTTAGCTAATGAGGTTGAACTCCAATGTAAGGGAATAGAAAGAAGTGAAGGAGGTTCTCTAGTGGGTCTATAAGTAATATTACCATATTGAAAGTGAATAAGATTGAAAGGGATTGTATAAACCTACAACTCCCACTGACTAATAGTAGATATAAACTAGTTCTTGAAAGAAAAAAAAATGCAGTAAATGAAACAAAAGAAGGATTAAGAATTCTATGATGTTAAAAACCAAATTCCAAAATGAAAACATAACAGCTGTATCTATACAACAAATAATAGAAAATTTTAATTCCATCTAATAAAACAAAAATTACATGCAATTCAAAGAAAATAAATATAAGTATACTAAATATAGACTTCAATACATCATTCTCAGTATGAGACAAATCAAATGGACAAAAAATAAGTAAGAGTGTAAAATATCTAGCCATGTCATCAATAAAGTAGATATTTTAAAGTACATCAAATATCACAACATGAAAATAGAGAAATTATCTTTTCAAGTATACATGGATAGTTCACAATAATTGATCACATGCTTACTGAGACAAAAAGAAAAATCAGTAGGTTCCTTAAGATAGAAATATTAAAGCAACCTTCAGTAATCTCAATCCAATAAAACTAGAATATATATATATAGCCCTTGTGACAGGAAATGAAATTATCTTATGTTAAGTAATTCTTGAGTGCAAGGGGAAATACAAACAAATTCGTATTTCATGTTCTGAACAGTAAAGAAAACTACATATTACAATTCTTGGTATACATTTAAAGCAGTAATCAGAGGAAAATCCATAGCCCAAAACATCATGTTAATAAAAGTGAAAGAAAGAAAATAAATAATCAACTAAAAAAAAAGGAAAGAAAAGTACAATATTATAACAAAAAGCACAAAAAAGAAATTGCAAAGATAAAAGCAAAATTAATGAAGTAGATAACACAGAAACACTAGATGAAATTAATAAATGAAAATGAAAATCTTTTTGAAAAAAAAACAAAGTAGGTAAACTACAAGCTTTATTGGAGAAAAAAGGATAACATAAATATACAAAACAAGAAATAACAAAGGGGAAACAATTGTTAATAGAGAGGAAATTCTTTAAAATAGAGACTAATTTGCACACCTCTATGCAAGAAAAGTATTTCAAACCCAGAAACAATGAATAATTTATTATGCAAATAGAGCTTATCAAAATTAACTGTAGTAGAGATAAAAATCTTAAACAGAAAAAAATTCTATAAAAGAAATAATGACAGTTACCAAGAAACTATTCCATAACAACCAGTCCCAGAAGGTTTCACCAGGGTAATTGTACCAACTCTTTAGAAACCAGATAGTTCCAACGTTACTTAAATTGTTTCAGGGCATAAAAAATAAAAAGAAACTTTCAAATTAGTTTTGTGATGTAAGTATTACAGTGATATCTAAACTGTATAAAGATGGCACAAAAATAATTTTACAGGTCAACATCTATATGATTACTGGGGCAAAAATCTAAAGAAAATACTAGCAAACAGACTCTAATACCACATTAAGAAAATAATACACCATTATAAAAAAAGAAAATAATACACCATGAGAAAGTGAGATTAATACCAAGAATGCAGTGATGGTTTAATATTTTAAAAT
Organism: Myrmecophaga tridactyla; assembly: GCA_004026745.1. Classification (NCBI taxonomy): domain Eukaryota; kingdom Metazoa; phylum Chordata; class Mammalia; order Pilosa; family Myrmecophagidae; genus Myrmecophaga; species Myrmecophaga tridactyla. The sequence continues at coordinate 26,404 of PVIY010020708.1, forward strand.
CTATTACTATAATTCACCATTAATAGGTCTAAGGAGGAAAAAAAAACATGATTATTTCCTTCAGTGTTGGAAAAGACTTTGATAAAATTCAACACTATTCCCAATACAAATTCTTGAGAAAATAAGAATGGGTGGACATCCCTAATATGATAACATATATGTACCTTGAACATACAGCCAGCTTCTTACTTAATAGATCACAGGGAAAATTAAAATAAGGTGAGAATCAGACAAGGATGCACACACCGTCCCCTATTATTTAACATTATTCCAGAATTAGTAACAAGGCAACAATTAGATAAAACAATCAGAGGCATAAGAACAGGAAAACCAGAAATAAAACTACGTCTATTTGCAGGTGACATGACAGCGTATTTGGAAAACCCTAGAGAATCAATAATAAAATTAAATAAAACTATACAATAATCCAGCAATATCACAAGATATAAAATTAACATGTAAAAATCAATAGCATCCTTATACATAAAGAATAAAGGGTTACCACATACAATGAATAAGAAAATTTCATTTATAATCTCAACAAAAAAGATAAAATAGTTAGAAATTATCACAAAAACAGGTGTTCAAAACCATATGTACTAAACTGAAAATACAACAGTATTCTTAAACAAATGGAAAGCCAGCCCTCGTTCTTGGGAAGAATGTCTCAGGATTAAGAGGTCAGGTCTCCCTCACTTAAATACATATGTGGCCTGAATAAAAATTTCAATGAACATTTGTTATGGAGCTAGACAAGTTGAACCCAAAGTGCATACGTAAATATAAGCAAAAATAGGTGGGAAAATATTTAAAACACAGAGGAGTGGGGAAAAACCCTGCCAGATGTTAAAACATACTAGAAAGCCCTTAATCAAATTAACAGTAAGGTATTAGAATACAGATAGACAGAAAAATGAATGGAATAGAACAGAAAGTCTGGAAAGAGAGCCAACTACATATGAAAATCTAGCATATGATATGGTATCTCAAAGTGCTAGGGCAAAGATAGTGTTTTCAGTAAATATGATGTTAGGACAACTGGAAAGCCACTTGCAAAAAAGACAAATTTAGATCCACTCCTCCCATCAAACATAAGAATAAACTCCAAATAGATCAGATAGCTGAATCTATCAGCTATAACGTAAAACTATTCAAATTTTGCATTTTCTGTAGAATAAAACATAGGTGGATCCCTCTACAACCTCAGTGTAGGGAAATGCTTTATTAGTATGTCTAGAAATGCACACACATGTAAAGGACAGATAAATTTGACTACATTAAAACTGAGAAATGACAATTCTGAGAACATTTTTGCAAATGTGTATCACCAATAATGTAGGAGCAACTTTTAAAATTTGAGAAGAAAAAAAAATGGCTGAAAATCTTATAGGAAAATGGGCAAGAAAAAAATGAACGAATTCACAATTCACAAAGAGATATAAAAATGGCCCGCAAACATATTTTTTAAAAAGTTCAACTTCACTCATAATAATAACAGAAATGCAAATTAAAACTACACTGAGAATCATAAGCAAATCCTGAATGCTTTTCAGAAACTTTGATTATCGTAGTCGCATAAACAAATTTATCAGCCATCAGACTGGCATAAATTCAAATGTGCCGATGTACCGGTTGCAAGACTGTGGGGAAATAGACACTCAAATATTGCTGCAGGAGTGCAAAATAGCACAACTCCCATGAAGAATGATTTTTCAATCTCTCACAAAACTACATATGCATTTACCTTTTGATTCAGCAACCCACCTTTTAGGAATTTATCTTGAAGATATTTCTCTAACAATATGAAAATACATACTCATTGCAGCATTATCTGTAACAGTAAAATATTGGAATTGACCTAAATGTCAATATAAAAGAAATTGGTTGAGTAAACTATGGCATATACACACACTGGCATATTATACAGTTTTTTTATAAATTAGAAAGCTCTCTATGAAGTAATATAGTGTGATTTCCAGGAGTTATTAGTAAGTGAAAAAAAAGCAAAGTACAAAACAGTATGTTACCTTTTGCATGAGAAAGAAAGGAACACAAGAAAACATACACATATATGCTTATTTTTACAAAAAGAAATATAGGAAGGATAAACCAGAAAATTATAGACAAGGGATGGGGGGAATGGGATGGAGGACACAGAAGAGGGACACTTCTCTGAATATACCTTTTTTCATAGATCTAACCTTTGAAAGCAAGCTAATATTCTACATATTTGAAGCTATTTTTATGACAATATTAATGGGAAGGGGAACTAACAAAAACTGGAAACAAATGAACCTACTTTATAACCACATTAATGGTGGGGTGGGGAGGGAGGAAGGTAGGGAGGAAGAGAAAACAAACTAATCCAAGTAAATTGTTGTCTTAGTTTCACTATGACTAAGTGAAACTAGCTGCTATGACAAATACCACACAACGGTACTTGTTGCTTTAAGCAACAAGAATTTGTTGAGTAATGGTTTCGGAAAACAAATGACTTGCTTTCTCCCTGGGTCCACAGCATTCAGGGTGGCTGGCAGTCCTTGCCTTTCTCGCCACAGGGCCATCCATGCCTGCTCTTTTCTCATCCTCTCCTTTCTCTTCCAGGTTCCAGCTGCCCTCCAGCTTCTAGCTCCTCCTCCTACTTTTTTTCTTTGTATGCTATATGGTGGGGTCACATTCCATTTTTTTTCCATGTGAGTATACCGTTATTGCAGCACAATTTGTTGATTTTTTTTTTTTGGGAAGCTGGGAATCTCATGAGCCGGGAATGGAACCCAGTCTCCCACATGGCAGGCGAGAATTCTAGCAAAGAACTATCCTTGCAGCCCTGATATTTTTTTACTAAGGCCTCCAGTAATAGCATTAAGACCCATCCTGATTCAGTCTGTCACACCTTTGCTAAAAATAACATAGGAATGTGGGCTAAGATTAAGATCATTTTTCCCCCCTGGGGTAGATAATTCACCACACTTGTGGCACAGTATTTGACTATATATTCTCAGTCTCAGGTAGAGTGGGTGTTGGGAAGAATTGCAAACAAACCCTGAACTCTTTTCAGTAAGTCTCATTTTTGTAGTGGTATGGAACAATTTGGAAACTATTTTAGATGTAGTATAGGATTGAGCAAATGAGCAAATGTGTTGATGTTGGAACCAGGTTTCACACTGTGGAAGAAAAGGCATGCAAACATGGAATGGGATGATAAGAAAGAACCTTGCAGGAATGGATTGGAATCAGAGGTTGTTGTAGTTTGCTAGCTGCCAGATACAATATACCAGAAATGAAATGGCTTTTAAAAAGAGAAATTTAATAAATTGCTAGTTTACAGTTCTAAGGCTGAGAAAATGTCCCAATTAAAACAAGTCTATAGAAATGTCCAATCAAAGGCATCCAGGGAAAGACACCTTGGTTCAAGAAAGCCAATGAAGTTCCTCTCTCAAGTGGAAAGGCACAAGGCGAACACAGAGTTTCTCTCTCATCTGTAGAGGCACATGGTGAACATAGTCAGGGTTTCTCTCTCATGTGGAAGGGCATGTGGGAACACGGCATCATCTACTAGCTTCCTCCCCTGGCTTCCTGTCTCATTCTCCAAAATGATTTCTTTTTTATAGGACTCCAGAAACTAATCAAGACCCACCCAAATGGGTGGAGACATGCCTCCACCTAATCCAGTTTAACAACCGCACTTGATTACATCACATCTCCAGGGAGATGATCTAATTACAGTTTCAAACATGCAATGCTGAATAGGGATTAGAAGAAATGGCTGCCTTTACAAAATGGGATTAGGATTAAAACATGGCTTTTCTAGAGTACATACATCATTTCAAATCAGCACAGAGGTATTGATCAGAACTCATGAATTCTAAAATACATATATCTGTCTTTTTATGTGCACATGTATACATATATATGTATATATGGATGTAAGTGTGTACTTACATGTCTATATGTGTACATACATGAATATATTACCTGGCTCAGCCCACAGAAAAGGCCAGGAAGCAAAGACACCCCAAGAGCAAGAGGCTCATCTAACACGTAGATCTTGGTTTCGAACAGCATTCCAAATAAGAGGAACCAGAGTTCCTCAGAGAAATGGCTGATTTCAGGGTTGGGGCAGAGCAAGAATCACTCACTAATACTCTCTACTGGTGAATGTCTCATGTAAAGTGTAAAGTGGCCATGTTTTAAAACAGGAGGCTCCATCACCCCCTCTATGTCCTCCCCCACCCATTCCTGTAACTTACACAGTTGACTGATCAGGACTATTCAATCAGCAGTAATGTTTAGGCTAGACAGAAAACCTAAGGGGTTATTTGCTTTAAGAATTCTGTATGTGGGTGATTTGCGTGGGGTATCAGATTTGTTATCTCAAGAACATGAACTAGAAAATGGTGGCAATAGATGAGCAAGAAGAAGCCGAAGTTGGAAGATGTGTTGGGAAAAAAAAGCATCCACATGATATAAGGCAATCAATAGAAGACATGGTTAAGCAGAATCCATGAAGGGGGGAAAAATTTACAGAAAAGTTAAATCACCATAATTGTGAATTTTAGGTACTGGGGTCAACAAGATGATCCTAGACTGAACTGGGAACTTGGAATCATCATTTAATTCCATGAAGCTTATTACATCTTTATCCTGAATTCTTATTATTCCAGTGCAATAGGTAGGGCCTACTTTAAATCTTCATACTTCTTTCTCTCTTGTCAGCTGCTAGAAAACGTTGGTCCACTGTGCATCCCACTCTTGAAGTGGAAATCCTAATTTATTTGAAAAGCAGCATTGCTTAGTACACCTGCACCTATCTAGGAACTACAAAACTTGAGTTTTTGTCCCTGTTTCACAATTTCCTTATTGTTTGTGACCTTTGGCAAATTGGTTAACATCCCTGAATCTCAATTCACTCATCTGAAAATGGGAAAAACAATATCTGCCCTTCCTGCTTCACTGTGAAGTAGCCTCCACCTAGTACACATTAAATAAATATTTTAGCTTATAACTAATTAATAAGTAAATAAATGAATTAATTCATCTGGAGGTGTTCAATGCACCTTTATCAAATCAGATCTGGAACTCAGGAGAGAGGTTAGGGCTGCATATTTTGAAAGGCGGGAGTAGGGAGGATTGTTGAATAAGTAGAAACCAAAACTTGTGAAGCACGTTTATTAGTACTAGAGGCGATAATCATTTCACCAGGATTTTTTGCTCAGTTAGAATTCGACACCAAAGCAAAAGCATTCTCATCAGAACTAATGAGAGCAAACACTGTTTCCTCTAAGTGTATTTTGTCCTGATTGTGTAGTTGCAACCACAACTGGAAAGCCAAAAATGGACACCTAATGCCAACAAACTAGCAGTTCCCAGCCTCTACTCGCCTTCATCCTCCAGAAGAAGGGTGTACCTTGGCATACATCATCTCCACCAAATTTTTACCATTTCCCTGAATACCATCGCATCCTATATGGCTACACCAATTCCACCTTGCCAGGCAGTTAACATCACAGCAGGCACCCGACAATCAAGAAATGGCTTTGACTGATGGCAGAGAACAGAGCCCAAGATAAGCTTTCCTGTTAACCACTGAATGAGTCAGTCACAGCGAACTTCTTATTGCTTAGGAAGTAGTGTTGCAAAAAGACAGCAGGCTTCACGACCTACACATTTTTGTCAACAATGTTTTAGGCTCCTTAAGGCACACAAAATTAACACAAAGCAATGAGAGAGTTCAGATAACTTACCTAAAAGTTCTCAGCCAGTACATGACAGGCAAGGGCTTGAACCTACATCTTGTGACTTCAAATCTCATGCTCTCTTTCATTACTTTATTCCAGGCAGTTGAGTTCTAGTTGTGAAGGAAAAACTAACAGGCATGAAAAAAATTAGTGCCAAGCTGTGTGGTGCTGTTTGTTAAGTTCAATTCATAGACTGGAGGAGTTAAAGGAAAATGGCGCTTTGGAACACTTTTATCACGTGAACTCTACATGGAAGTCTAGTGAGTAAAACAGATATACACAGAGCTGTAGCATCTCCGAAGCCCCTTCCCACATTCTGTAACTTGCACTCCTCGGTGTCTCCTTAGAAGCCCTACGGCTTTGCTGGGCAGTTTGGAAACAACTGGGCTCAACCAGTGATTCATAAAGTGTAGTCTGTGGACCAGCAGCATTAGCACCACCTGGGAATTTCTTAGAACTGTGAATTCTTCATCCCTATCAAGACCTACTGAATCAGAAACTCTGGAGGTGAAGCTTAGCAAAATGAGTATAACAAATTCTCCCAGCTCTGATGGCCACTCAAGTTTGAGAACCAGTAGACTACTTCATCTCTGTAAAGTAGAGGGAGAGACCATGTGCTTGGAAAGAACATTTGAGGTTGGTGTTGAGTGCGGTTTTGAACAGAGTAGAGAAAGTCTAGAATTGCCACTGGGAGGCCTTCTCTAAGATATTAGCAGAGATGGACGAATGGAGATGAAGCACCAGGGAAGTCTGACTAAAGCTGGTTGGTGTAGCATGAATATCCAGTAACCATGTCTATCCCCTGAACTTCTCCTGCAATGCCTCAGAATAGAAGAGAATGGGTACTTAGGATAACCTAACACTGTGGTTAGAGAAATCTGTTTAAGGAAAAGAGGAGTTTAGGAGGCCACATTGAAGTTTACTGGCCATGAAGGGACTTGGATCTTAGTGAAAGTAACCAGCAGGCCTAGTGGACATGGGAGAATGAGAAAGGTGGGGTTTTTGTTTGTTTGTTTGTTTGTTTTGTATGCTGTATGGCAGAGTCACATTTCATTCTTTTTCCACGTGACTGTCCTGTTATTGCAGCACCATTTTGTTGAATTTTTGTTTGTTTGCTTGCGTGCTTGCTTGTTTTTGGGAAGTGCATGGGCTGGAAATTGAAAAGGTAGGGATCTGAGGGCTTCATTATGGGTTTTAGGAAGTTCTATAACTGAGAAACTTGTATTTAATGGATGATTTTGATTACTGAACCATTATATACATATTCTTTTTTGCTTTCTGGTATATTGGAGTAGACAGAGGGAAATACCTGAAATCTCTAAATCATAATCCAGCTGCTTGATCTCTGATAATGAGTATAACCTTTATCTTCTGCCCCTCTGATTGAAAAAACCTTGTGATTAACCTTCATTTGTACCCATTTATCCCTTTTTCAACTTTAGATTCTTGTAATCACTAAAGACAGCCCCTAATGTTTATTAATGAAAGGGTCTCAGGTCAGCCCAGAACTAACCCCCCCAAGTCCAAGGTTATCTTGATAACTGAGACTAGATTTAACCAAAATGGACCCGCCTGACATGGGCAGTAGCTTAGACTTTAACCTACAAGTCACCTATACCTCATTCTGCCATTCTCTTACATATGTTCTGTGATTAAGCATGTAATCAATCTGCGCATGCTCAATAATTTGATTTGCCTCTAATTGCATCATCTGGGGCCACTGTGCTCATTATCCTAAATCCTGTCCATCTTTTTCTCTAATAAAACTTTCAGAATTACTGCAGTTTCAGGAGACAGATTTGGGGTGTATAGGCCATCTATTCTATATGCCTAGTAGTAAACTTTTTCTCTCTTTGAAAACTGGTATTTCAGGAATTGGTCATTGAGTACTTTGAGCAAAAGATTCTACCGCCTTTGTCAGATAACAGGTCCATGTTTGAGAACTCAGTGCTGAAATGATTCTAAAGAGTTTCAAAGCCCAAGATTTGGCTCTACTTCATGTTTCACAGTTGAATTTCTATTTCTAAAGACAGCTTTTATAGGAACAGTTTCTACATGATATAATAAATCAAATAATTTTTGTATTTTAATTTATTCTGCATTCAAAAATATTTTTATTCCTATCATTTTTATATGTTGATGAAATGGTGTCTCCATCTTTTCTTGAAAAGGACTATACTTTCCTTTCTTAAATGCTAAAAAGGTCATTTTTCATGAAATAATAATGAAAATAGAAAGTAGTTGGTTTGGAGGAAGGTTGTTTTCACTTTAAAAATCAACAAGTTAGCACTTTATTTTGAAATGTTATGGGACTGGGAAATCCAGAAGTCTATGAAACACTACCTTAAAGGAGAGTGGGGATTTAACAAGATGGGGAGTTCAGGAATGGAGAGAGGCAAGAACAAAGCTATAGAGGCAGGAATGCCTAAGACTATTAGGTTGGGGGCGGGGGGAATAAAGGAGGGCTCTGTGGCTGGAATCATGACATCACTCCAGAATGGGAGGTGAACCTTCACAATCAAGGTCTTGTATTCAGGGACATCTAACCACCTGCTGCTCAAACCACTAGCATAATAATCCTTCTTTAATGTGCCGCCCCTTTCATGTCATCACCTGACCCCTGCCCTTAAAAACTGCACTCGCCAAAGCCCGCGCGCGGACTCACCTCACTCCCTCTTGGGGTTGGTGAGCTCTGCCTGAGAGGGCAGCCCAATAAAGCACACTCATTTATAATCCTTTCGTCTACTTTCCTTTCTCCCAAATACCTCATATCTTAAAACCTTTCAAAGACCATTTTAGGAAAATGTTGACCAAAGTGGATAAAATAAAGTGCTCTTCTAGAGTAACTTTCCAGAAACCGACAACCTACAGATGGGTCCCTGGTCCAGATAAGTCCTGAAACCTAGAGGGCCCAGGCTCTTTAGAACATCAGATAGTTCCATCCCCCTACCCTATATTAGTGACAGGCCCTTCCAATATGGAAAAGTTAGAATGGCCATAGTCGAAATACCCCTAAAGAGAGGGATGGAAAGATCAAAGGTGATGGTGGAGTTATACAGAGAAGATAGGATTTAACAAATGGCTATGAATGCTGAATCATTAAATTGATACGTCTTTTAGTCTCCAGTATTTTAGAGCAGCTAGAAGTGAAAACCTAAAATTGTGGAATTGTAACCCATGTCAAACTCTGAAATATGTTCTACAACTAATTGCGGTGCTGTGCTTTGCAAATTACTGCTTTTCTGTTTATGTGCTATTTTTCACAAAAAAAAAAAGAAGGAAAAAAGTTAACTGTGATGATAAAAAATATTTAAGTCTTCTAGCCTCCTATATTCTGGAGCAGCTAGAAGGAAGAAATCTGAGAGGACTGTATGGTAGCCCATGACAAACTCTGGGATTCGTCCTATAACTACTTGTTAAAGAGTGCTTTGAAAACTGTTGCTTTTTTATTTCTTTCCTTTGTATATATGTTATACTATACAATAAAAAAGCTTTAAAAAAGTAAAGGTGAATGAAAGCTTTCTCAGATAAAAAAATAAAATAAAATAAATGATCATGGTGATGAATACAAAAAAAAACCAAAACCCAAAAACAAAGTGCTCTTGAAAAGGAGTAACTGGAATTAAGTTTTACTTTTCTTTTCAAATAGCCAGTGCCTGATGGTGTTCTGCCCATATTAGAAACGCAGTAAATATTTGTTCACCGAATAAAATTCAAGTCCGGCTCAGAACAGACAGAAAATACAGATCGAATCTTATTTTAGAGACCAGGCTTCCCAACAGATAGGCCAAGAATGGGTAAGCAATGTGCTAAGCTGTTAGCCTACTCAGCCCTCAATGGAGCCAGGCAAGAACTAGTACATCTGGTCAACTTCAGCCTACATGTATTCTAGTACGAAGAACAAACATTATAATTTGCCATGAGTGGAATAGAAAGGGAAGCAGGCAGTGGAGATATGACTGTTAACAGTTTCAGGAAGACTTATAACCTTAGGGCAAAGTATAACATGGATCCCAGGCTCAAAGCCAGAATCGCAAGGAAGAAGGGTGCCAAGGTAACAGGCATTAGCTAATTGCCTCCCCAATTCATTTCTTCTTCTGTCCTCCACTTCTCAATAACATCTGGATATGTTTCACAATACTGTATGGGTGGAATCAGTTGTATGCCAACTCCATGGGTGAACCCTGATTGAAGCCAATCAGCATTTCTCTTCCCCCAAGTCACATAGACTGGTTCAGGAATGGGCACATAACACAGGGATTTTTTTTTTTTTTTTTCAAACAAGGACTCCTAAGAAAAAAATTCTCACATTCCCAGGAAGACTTTAATGGCAAGGCTATTTTAATCTTTGGACCATGAGGCAAAAGGAGCCTGCAGGACAGCAGATACACTACTGAGGTGGTAGAGCAGAAAGATGGTGAAAGAGAAAATGGGTCCTGGTTCCAGCAGTCAAGCAATAGATCAAGGCTCACCTGAAGCCTATGGTACCCCTGGACTCTCCAGTTACTGCTTAAATTCCTGTTTCTGCTTAAGCCAGTTTGGGTTTTGTTTTCTTTCGCTTGCAACTGAAAGATTCCTAACTGATACACAAAGCTAAAGTGATCCTCAGGATAGAGACAGAGAATGGGTTTGGGAGTGGTCTAGCACTCTGAGCAGAAGAGAAAAAGAGATCTCAGAGTTATATCGGCTGGCCATGAAGTGACTATATTGTAGCTACACCAGTCATGAGAAAAGGTAGAGCTGCTTGAGCAAGTACTAGGGATAAAAAAAAAAGGGGGGGGGGGGTGGGGGAGAGGACTAAAAAAAGTTGGGGAGGGGGGACATTGGTGAAAGAAAAAAAAGGAACTTGTGGAAGAAGGGGAGGACATCATGGACAGATCTGTGGAGAATAAGGAAGCAGCATAGCTTAGTGGCTAAGAATCTGGGACCCTGGACCAGATAATTGTTTCAAAACCCATCCTTTCTTACTTGCTGTCTTAATTCACCTCTTTATGCTTCTCTTTCCTTGTGTAAAATGAGCATGAAAGTGCCACCATTATAGGATCACTATGAGTCTCCAAAAGTAGAATAAAGCTCCCAGCTGAGAGTCTTACATGGAATAAGCATTTATTGCTTGCCTTACCTTATAATAAGAACTCTTATGATAAGAAATTGTACACAGGAAGGCAGGAAAGGAAGAGAGTAAAACGCTGCTTTTACTTAGATCCTGATCTCCTTCGGTAGCAAGTAGTGAGTATTCTGTGTAGAAGTAGCAACAAGAGAAATTAAGAGAGGATCACGCTTTCGCCAAAGGGGCTTTTTAGAAACGATAGTCAGCGGTCAACGCGTAATTTCCTCTGTGTTTCTACTATTCTCTAACAGAGACAATCCATGTTGAATTGAGCTAATAGTACTTGACAATTTTCAACATATGGGGGCAGGGGGGTGGGAGAAATCACTTAATAGGACAAAATATTAGAGCAGAAAACGCCGTGGCTTAATTTCATGTGGCGGTGTGTGTGTCCTTGCCGGTGTGTGTGTCCTCGCGGGGCCGGTTACGACTAGAGCCTGTTGTCCTCCGCCACAGGCCAAGGGGCTACGACGAGAGAGGGGTGTGACCGTCGCCCGGAGCCTTTGTTCCAACCTGAAGCCTTCGCCACCAGAGACCGCCTAACAAGGGGCGAGGGCGGGGCGGGAAGCGTGGGGAGCAATTCTGAGAAACCAGAGGCACTAGGCGGAAAAAGCCCTTGGGACAGGGAAGGAGAAAGTTTGGCGGCGGCACCTGGTAACAGCTATTAATAAATAATAGGACTGTCTCACATTTTTCAGGCTTTTTATTTATAATAAATCATATCTATAAGGTACTCTTTGGGTGGTAACAATAAATAACAACAGTCCTATGCGTGCATTATTTTCATTAATCATCTCATCCGTAAAGAGCGACCTGTCACTATTTTGATAAGGAAACCGCGGCTCGGAGAGGTAAAGTGCTTTGGTGACTACGCAGCGGAGTCGAGACGGCGCCAGATTCGGGCGGAACGGTGGCCGACAACCCCCGCGGGCCACAGAGCCGCCTCCCCGCCGCCTCCCCGCCCCCTCCCCGGGGAGGATCGCGGGGGCGGGCAGAGAGCTGAGTGCGGGAGGCTGCGCCCCAGGAGGGGGCGGGCTCAGCCGGCCGGTCCCGCCCGGAGCCCACGGGCGCCCGCACAACTCCACCTGCACCAGAGCTGGCTACTGTAGTGGCAGGGGAAGTGCCCGGCCGCTGTCCCAGCCTCGCCGTCTGCTGGTCGTCCCGCCGCCGCCGTGCGCTCCCGCGCAGCCCGCCCGGAGTCCACCCAGCCGCCGCGCTGCACGCCAGAAGCGCGCCCTCTGCCCCCGTGGGGACTGGGGGCCCCGGCACCGACATGCTGTCGGCCATCTACACCCTCCTGGCGGGGCTGCTGCTCCTGCCACTGCTCGTGAACCTCTGCTGTCCCTACTTCTTCCAGGACATGCGTTTCCTCCTACAAGTGGCTGGAGCATCCCGGCGGGTGAGCAGCTACAGTAACCGCAGGCCGGTACGTACCATCCTGCGGGTTTTCATGGACAAAGCGCGCCAAACCCCGCACAAGCCTTTTCTGCTCTTCGGTGACGAGACTTACACCTACGCGCAGGTGGACCGGCGGAGCAACCAGGTGGCTCGGGCGCTGCGCGACCACCTCGGCTTGCGACAGGGAGACTGCGTGGCGATCTTTATGGGCAACGAGCCGGCCTATTTGTACCTCTGGCTGGGGCTGGTCAAGCTGGGCTGTGCCATGTCGTGCCTCAACTCCAACATCCGCGCGAAGTCCCTGTTGCACTGTTTCCAGTGTTGCGGGGCGAAGGTGCTGCTGGCCTCGCCAGGTGAGCCCCGCGGACGTGGCCAGTCCTGCCACTGGGCCCCTCTGAGCATTGGCGAACGGGAGGCAGCGTGATGTAGGGGGTGTTGACGAGCGAGGTTCAGATGAAAACTGGAGGTGTAGAGAGAGGGAATGGCAAAGTTGTCTTGAAGCGCTAATTAACGATAATAATTAGAACCACCTGTTGAAGTTTACGATGTGCCAGACACTGTGTTAAGCACTTACATTAACATGTGCATTTAATCCTCACTCACAACCAACAGGGTATATTGTTAGGCTTTTGTAGATGAAACCACTGGGGCCAGAGGAGGTGAAGCTCCATGCCCCACGTGACAGAGCCGGGAGATGATGGGGAGAATAAAGACTGTCTACCTAAAGGCCGAGTTCTATTACCCCAAACTTAACAACATCTGCTTTAAAATGCAGAGGTTCTTGGGGGTGCGAGGGTAGCTCAGTGGTAGAATTCTCTCCTGCCTAGCAGGAGACCCTGGTTTGATTCCTGGCCCATGCGCTCCACCCCACCCCACCCCCGCCAAAAAAATACAAGCAAACAAACAAAAAAACCCCAAAATCCAACAAAATGGTGCTGCAATACCCGGATATTCACATGGAAAAAGAATGAAATGTGACCCCTTCACACAGCATACAAAAAAAAAATGGAGAGGGTCTTGAGTGTGAACTCCAGTGGATCCAGAGAAACTGTTCTCACCTCTGCTACTTTGTTATGGCCTTGGGAAAATCACTTCCCCTCTCTATTCCTTGGTTTCCTCCCATGTAATGAGGCAGTCTTCACTGCTACTTCCATCTCTCAAGTGTTGTTAGCATCCCTGGTTTCTCACTGCGGAGAAGATGACCCCAGCTGTTCCCCAAGACGAAAGACTGTGCCGGAGTTACCTCTGCTCTGTTGAACTCCCATTGCATCTATAGCCTTAGTGGCCTCTTCGTTTCTGTGGTCTGCCAGATTTCCCCTAGCCATGAAATAATAACTTCATGCTGCAATGGTGTCCCACACCAGAGATAGAAATGCAAAAAGGTTACCCACAGGGCAGATGTTGCTTCCTTCCCAGAGAGCTCATCCCTGCACTTGAATAAGGACCAGAGGTTGCCTCTTGTTCTATCGGTAAGAGGAGGCTACCCATGTGTGGGCTTAAAGACATGGGTGATGGGGTGCAGGCCTAGGGAACCAGGGAACTTCACCTTTGTGGAATGCCTTTCTGTGCTAAGCTTGGCGCTATTTATCATCCATTACCATATCGTTATCCACCATTATACAATTGAGGAAACTGAAGCTTCAAATTCCAACGTAGCTGTCCAGCTCTCAAGGCCATGCTCTTTCCCTGTTTCAAGCTGCCTTCCTCTTCATGGATGTTAACTGTTAGAATTAGAAGGGATCAAGCATCCATCCGGTCTACCCCTTCATTTCATAGCTGGGGAAACAGAGTCACAGAGGATGAGATGTCCATTTACTTGGAAATCAGGAAACTTACACACCTGTTTCATGTGGCATAAAATATACTGTCCAACAAGTGAAGGCATTGATGAAAATTTTAAAAGGGGTGGGGGGAGGCAGCACAATTTTAAAAGACAGCCAAGTTATTTTAAAGGGATATGCCTTTCAAGAAATGTGTTTTCAACAACCTAAGAACCTAGAAGCCTGGGAAAAAAGAAAACTTCCCTACTCAGTAAACTGAAAGATCCTCTTAAACCTTTTACTTTGCCAGCTGTGTTAGAGGGAAGTTATTAGCAGAGACTTTGTAGTATTTCAGGAGACATTTAAATATTATTTACCTCTTTGCTTAGTGTCTCAAGCCCTCTGTGAGAGAAGCCAGAGGGCTTAGAATAAAACATTTTAAAAGGGCTTCAAGTTTTCCTGAAAAATAATTTGGGGTTTAAGTGACCGAAGTGGTTTGGTTCAGTAATCGAGTCAAAAATACAACAGATACCTCCTCCCCGACTCAGGCAGCGGGCCTTTTCCATTGAACACTGTTAGGCCAGGGTACAGGGAGAATTCGATGAAGGCCTTATGTTCAAATCAAACTTGAACCAGACTTTCCAGTGGACCTAGGACACTCTCTGGCTGTAAACTGACCTTTGAAAAACATTCAGTTTCTTCAAATCACCAAAATACCATTGCAAACACTGCAAAGTTACACTCTGTCCTAAAATAGTTATTGCAAAGAGGTAATGCAGAGTACAAAGTCATGTGTTTTGTAAATGTGCCCATGTTAATTTGTTGAATGGACTAATTTTTAAAATTCTTTAAAGGTAAATTTGAAGGACTCTTAGAGATATCCTAATCCTATAACTCTCCAACTATAGTGAGTATGTTCTAATCACTTAAAACTTTAATGAACATAAGAAACACCTAGGAAGTTTATTTTTAAAGGCATATTTGGGTGGTGTGACCATGGCTCAGTGGCAGAATTCTCGCCTGCCATTCTGGAAACCTGGGTTCAATTCCCGGTGACTGCCCATGCCAAAAAAAAAAAAGAAAAAGCTGTACTCATGTGCTCCATCCCCTAAACACTGAGTCAGTAGTACTGTGGTAGAGACCAGGAATGTGTATTTTTGTAATAAGCCTCACCCCAGCCCCAGATGATATTGAAGGAGATGGTCTGAGAACCAGGCTTTGAGAGGCAACCAGTCTACTTTTATCCACCCATTTTATAGCTAAATAAACAAAGACCCAGAGGGATGTATCAATTACCCAGGGTCACATGGTTAATTAGCAACAGCAAGCTGAGGACAGACCCCAATTATTTTTTATCATTTTTTAAATTGACATATATTATATATTCATATACCATGTAATCATCCAAAGTGTACAATCAGTGGTTCACGATATCATCATATAGCTATTATCATCACAATCATATACCTTTATCATCACAATCAACTTTTGTTTTTTTTATGAAAAATAACATATATACAATAGTTAAAAGCACATCACAACAATTAGTTGTAGAAAGATTTCAGAGTTTGGGATGGGTTACAATTCCACAAATTTAGGTTTTTACTTCCACCTGCTCTAAGATACTAGAGACTAAAGGAAATATCAATATAATGATTCAGCATACTCATTTGTTAAACCCTACCATCTCTGCATAATTCCACCATCACCTTTTCTCTTTCTCTCACTCTTTAGACATATTGGGACTATGGCAATTCTAATTTTTTCAAGTGGAAGGGGCTGTCAATAATATGGGATATGGGGATGAAACTAGTTGATGTTCTGCAAAGGCTGGGCCTCTCTGCGTTTCAGGACTTAAATCTGGTCCAGGGACACATCTGGAAGTTGTAGGTTTCTGAAAAATAACCCTAGTGCATGGAAGCTTTGTAGAATCTTATATAATGCCCTAAGTGGTCTTTAGGATTGGCAGGAAAGGTTTTGATTGGGGTTTGGCAAGTTATGATAGGTAGCAATATCTAACTGGAGCATGCATTAGAGTGACCTCCAGAGTAGCCTCTCAGCTGTATTTGAACTCTCTCAGCCACTGACACCTTATTTGTTATACTTCTTTTCCCCCTTTTTTGGTTAGAATGGCATTGTTGATCCCACAGTGCCAGGGCTAGGATCATCCCTGAAAGTCATCTCCCAGGCCGCCAGGGAGACTTTCACCCCTGGATGTAATGTCCCACTTAGGGGGGAGGGCAATAATTTCACTTGCAGAGTTGAGAACCCAATTATTGTACTCAACTCCAGGGCACTTGTTATTATATCACAGCATTTGAACATGGGGCATAAAGGTGAGAAGCTTTTGAAAACTTGTGGTGGAAATTCAACAGGTTGGTTATGTACTTTGAACTTCAACCTCAGGGCATGAGGGCTAGTAAGAACTCTTGAGTTCCAATTTTCGTTTCTTTGCTAACCCCAAATTATATGTAAAAAATCAGAACAGTGATATTTACCATGGGGATTGATCCAGTTGTCATGAATTTTGGGGACTCTTCATAAGGCTTAACAGGGCTAAATCCTACTAGGAATTTCAGTACTCAGTAATTCTTTCAGAATTTACTATACTTGCAGAAAGGCAACCCTTGAAAGCACTTCTCTGAATTAAATAGGAGCACTTGCCTGCAGAAGATGATTTCTCTCTGCAATACATTTCAGGATCCTTCTTCATGGCAGGGTGTGATCCATCTAGTCCCATGGAGAAATAATGTTCTCAACTATTTGAACCAATACGCATATCAATCTTGTAGTTAATATAGGACAACTTCTGGGGCCAGTAGTTTTTCAAGTAACTTTCCAATCAGAATATGGGTAAAACAGTAAAGTATATTTAATTTCACACAACATGGCACATTTTGTAAAAGCATTCTAAAAAAGACCTGAAGTAGTAAATTTACTTTGTTTCCAAAGCATTTTCTGTAAATCTACTCTAATAAAAAGAAATCTTTTTAATTTCCAGCTCAGCTTTTACCTAGTTTTACATGGCCATGAAAAATGGAATTGGACCTCCTTTAAACACTGTGACAAATGAACATGTCCCAGTTGCTTTCAAAAATACTGTATCATTGCAAGTTCCAAAACATGAAAGCTTCATTCTAAAACTAGTTTGGAGACTAAGAATAACTCTTGTCATATAAAGTTTTAAGATTAGATT